>JAOWBH010020134.1:0-16053 GCA_028566215.1 Silene coronaria
CTCATGTACATGATCAAATATTGGTAGGTATATATGATATCGTATTGTATGGTTTAAGAATGTATATATGTTGGTTTCACTTTAATAGATATCCCTTGATATATGATGTCATTTATGTAGATTTCAATTGTGTGAGATTTGAAGATGCAATGTTGAAAGCGATAATAATTGAGAGACACCTAAGAAAAGGTGAGGGTTTTTTTCTCAATCTTTAGAGCTTGCCTTTTGTGTTCTAACAATTATTTTATCCTTCCTTTTATTAATGTTATTAAACCCAATTATTTTTGGCTTTTATTTTAATATAATTAATTTGTCAATAGCCGACATGATATAAGATTATTTTGATCCTTTGATTTACGGACTCTTTTTGTAGTTATTTAGATTTTACCATATGTGAGTAGGCGAGTAATATTAACTTTCACTCGTGTCATTATTCAATTGCTCAACAGAGGTGTTTGATACTGCTGCTCGTAAACAAATGTGTGGATATTTACATGTTCAAGTGTTCAAATGATGGTTGCAAGACATGATTATTTTGGGTTGTTGGTTGCAAGAAGTGTTTGATGACAATGTCAAAGAGTTCCCACTAAGCTTGTATTTAGTTACAAAGTGCTACAAATTATAGTATATGATTAAACATTAAACCTACAAATCATAGTATTTTAAACATTAAGCTTAGTAATTTTTAATGGTTTCCGCTTTGCACAACGTCATTTGAATTTAGTACTATGTTCAATAAGTTCTTACCTCTATAATACTTTATGTATGTGATTTTAACTTTTGATGATTGTTTCCTCACAATTTTAAAGTCTTGAAACAATAAGGTGTTTTAAACATAGCACTTCAATTAGAGAAGCACGTGTTGGCTTATTCAGAATGAGGACATAATGATATAACTTAGGCTTATACACGAGGATCTTAGTTGGCAAGTTATATTTAATATAACACTTCAATTTGTAACATTTATTTTTAACACTCCACCTTTGTCAAAATAAGAATTTTTGCGATCCCATGACATCTACTCACCTTAACATAAAAGTCTCCAAGGAAATTTACTGTTCAAATGAACAGTATTTAGACGACGTCATTTAACATTTTCCACCTTTTTTTCCTTTTTTTTTTCTCTGTTCCCTGTCTGGGTGTTTTCTCACATTTGTTTCTCTCTTCACTTCGTCAGTATTCCCCCACAACAATCCTCAATTTCACTTTCACTTTCACTTTCCTCTCTCTATCAGCCAAAATCTTTTAGGTCTCGACTCTCAAGTCTCAACTCGCCAGTTTTTCGCTTTTTTCATGGAGATCATTAACATCGTATTACCTCGTATTACCTTTGTACTTTGATTCGATTCGATTACAGAGGTTATCATCTTTGTTACTAATAAATCAAACTAATCGAAAAAAACTCTCATCCTCCGACCAAGTCACAAGACAAAGGCAGTGCTAAAGGAGGATCTTCCCACATTGGTTACGATCTCGAATACCAGGTAATTAGAATCAAGGCTTAATTTATTACCTATTTCCTTCTTCCTTCTTCCTTTGATATCAAGGCCTCTCTTCTTTTTCTGGGCTTCTATTGCATTTTTCGAATCTAGATTTTTTTTAATCATTATATAATAATCGTATGCAATTCGGAATAAATTAGAGTTCGGAAATGATGGTTTCATTTGAGCGTTCCATGTCTACGAATTCATCAGTTTATGACTCATTTTGGATATATGTTTATGATTTTGTTCTATTCAATTTTGTAAATTATGGTTATAATTTTATGCCACTATTTGTACGGGGGCTTTAATATTTTCAGATTAATCCTCTTCGATTCAATTTTGTGAGATAAATTTCAATGTCTCATTTTTTCTTTTTCTAGGGTTTCCTTATGGTATTCATTTATAGTTCATAGCTGATTATAGGTTTCCTTACACACTATTTTTTACTTTTTATTTTTGCTTTGTCCACTGTTACAGACCTGCAGAAGACCCGAGATTTCTTCAGACTTGGTAAGATGTTCAATTTGATGAACTCTTTCTTAATAGTTTGTCTCTTGTAGCACACTAGAACACTCAAGTAGTCAAGTGTTACCGAAAGATTCTCATAAATAGCCAGATTGTTCTTGCTGTTGTTTTAATTCTTCAGTTTATTTGGTGATTTATTTCATTTCCATGAAGCAGGACACTTTTTTTAAATTGATTTGTCATTTTGGGGTTACACTGATTGATTCATTAATGCAAGGCATCACAAATCTTTAATCTTCTCCGCCCCAGTTATTCGCACCAAGTAAACTCCTTCTCCCCACACCCTAATTCAATTTCTCTAATTTCCTCTCACCTTTTCCTAAATTATTTGATGTAGTAATCTTAATAGCCTAACCTAACCTAAACTTTGATTTTTTGTATTTTAGAATAGTGTGGCAAATTGGTATCATTGTAGCTAGGACGGATATGACTATATTTTTCAAAGAAATGAAGACTGACTTAGCTTTCAAGATACTTATCGTACTCTTGAGGTAATTTACAATTGCACTGTTATAGATACCTGTAAATTCCAGACTGTATTTTTGAAAGCCACTGTAAAACTCCCAATGACACTTTTCTTCTAGCTAAACGTGTTATAATATGAAATTGGTTGACGCTCTTTATACCCTACTTTTGTAAATTTGATTTGATTTCCTACTGCAGTGCCTTTTATTTAGTTGTGGTGGTCTTATGAATGCCAGTCCAATTAACATGTATCCTACTATCCTCAGTTGGACACAATTTCCTTTTGTGACGATGTTGTGGTATAATTGCAGTCACAACAACCTCTCGAATAGCATTGCTAAGCATTCTATAACTGACGAGGCCAAAGCTATTGATGTCAAACTTCATATTCAGATAAGCAGGGCTAAGACTTGGTGGGGCTGACAAGAAGGGTTTGATGAGGGCACTACCAAAATTTATATATGACAAGGACTTGCATTGGAGGTAATAATTTATTCTTATATACTCATTTATTTTGCCAAATACATGCAACCTGCTGGTGGTGATTATACAATGTCAATATTTGACTTTTGTAAACTCTGGTTAAATAATCATGGAATATGCATAGCTACTCATTCTCTTAAGTCTTAATAGTGGATAAATAATCATTGGCCAGATTAACATATATAGGATGTGGGTTTTGTTGAACTTAACTATTTTTCCATTATAAAAAAAATATCGCAGTTCTTTTGAATCCTTTTGTTTTGCACGGAAGGATTAAGAATGGAAGCGAGAGGGGAACATGAGACTACGAGAGATGTAACTTCCGTTTTTAGTTTAGTAAGCTCTAATGGAGGGAAATTGAACTTTTTTTTTTTCTTTTAAACAACATTAAACTCCTTCCAACAATTGCAAAGACAAAGCCTTATTTCACGATGGAGTGCCAATTTAGATTTGAATCCATGCAAATGACACTTTTCTAGCCTTTATATCGTTTATTATTCAAGTTTGTTTCTGCTTCCCTCGGGTTGAGGCTTACGCAGGGCCCTTAAGGGTGTTCAACCCGATTAACGGAACAAGGCCCCCCAATCTCAAGGGGCCCAATTATTAGTGCAATTACTGTGTACCAAATACATATATTAGTTAACGTATTTGTAAGTCATCACTTTGCTGGTAGCTTAGTTGGTAAATGAGTGTACCACTATCTCAGGCCTCCTGTGTGCGATTCTCTGTATCCACATTTTTTTAACTTTGATTTGCATAAAACTGAAATAATAGCCTTTACCAAGGCTTGAAATTGCGACTGTATACAACATATGGTGACATTACCAGACTTACCACCAATATACTAACAAGTCTAAGACGGCCATGGGCTTACGGTTTTATTTACTTCTACCAACAAGTCTGAGACGGCCTTGGGCTTACAATTTTATTTAATTTTCTTCCTGCCTAATTCTGCTTTGCTTTGTCTATATGGGCATGGGTAATGAATGACAACTTAGAACATTATTCAGCCGAGAGGGAAGGATGAATGTGCATATCAAGAGATGACAGTTGTCTCACCCTTTGTTCCATTGAATCTCCCAATAATGCGAGTGTTGATGTTCAAATGACTGTTCAAGGTAGATATTACCACGTTAGAGAGGCAACTCAAATGATGTCATGTGTTGCTGCGATTTGTCTCTTGCTTTTATCTTGTGTGAGTGTGTGTGTAGAAGCTAGAAGAGGTAGAAATTAATGACATTGTTCCTAAGGGATAGAGTAGTTCTATATTCACTCAAAGACCCGAAACTACCTCCAAATGGATCGAGCAGGCTCTCTTTTTAACAATAGTTTTCATATAGAGACCATACATTAAACAGTGAATATCTTCTAATCATGACAGCATATGCTAGGGCTCTTTTCTACATCTCACTCGGTGGACCTTACCCTTTTGGACAAGCTATTAACACTGCAGCTAATATTGCTGGTCAGGCTCTTGTATATGGACAGCAGAAGCACTTCGTCTTACTAATATTCACGGTAGATATACTCTATGCAGATTAATACCGTCGGCTACTTAGTCAACGTTTTACATAATGTGTAAACAATGTGATGGATATCTCTACTCCACCATTATTGAATGTGATGGATATCTCGGTTAAATTTCTTTATAAGTTAACTATTAGTATTATTCTATTGGAATTCATATCTAAGATATCTTGTGCTTTTTAAGGTGTCCCATTCTGTGCGTTCCATTGTTATTATTATTATTATTATTATTATTATTATTATTACTACTGATTTCTTTCGTTGCTTTTTGTTTAGGGTTTAGGAGCTTGGTAACACCTTGTCTTTGAAGGTATGGTTTCTAATTATGTTTTGACTAGACCTATTACTTTGAGTTTGGCAATACTGACGTCACTACCAAGCACAATTATAAGGTGCTCTAGCCTAATGTATTATATTTTTTGAATTTGTTACGGGTTCATTCTCCCCCGCGGTTGAAGTTTTTATTTTATTTGTTACGGGTTCATTCGCCCCTGCGGTTGGAGTTTTGACCCTCACCATTTTTTAAATTTTAAATGGCAGCTGGTACATGGTGCAGTTCTGACACAACAACATGGACGTACTTTTGATTCTGTTGCGCCTGTTACATAAACATTCACATTGGATATACTAAACAGAGGTACTAATCTATCTGGTTTAAGCTCTCTGATTCTTTACTGCACTGGTTCATGTATCACCACCGGCACCAGACATCTACTGTCTCCTGAATTTCTAATGTTGTATTTAGGACATCCGCTGCTTTGGTAACCTGTGTATATATGTACCTGTTGAATAGGGTGAGTGACTGGGAAAGGCCAGGGTGAAGGCTTACGTCACTGCAGCCCTTGGAGGCAGTTGTCCATTTCTACTTTGCTGGTGTTGGCAAACAACTTGCTTTCCATTTCCGAGCCTACCCTAGCTCTTCAGATCCCGCCTGATTGTGTTAGTTTGTGTACGTGTGTCTATTTTTATGTTTAATCCTCCTTGTTTATTAACCCTATAAAGTACCGTCCGCTTTGTTAGACCTAAAATGGAGAGAGCTATGTGATCTAAATGGGTACCATATGTATCCTGCCTTGAACGGTGGCAAAATACGAATGGGATGTCTTGGCGTATTTTGTTGCCCAAATCCTTAAGTTTTTGTGATGGGTGATCTTCCTAATTATGGGAGCATTTAATTTAGATGTTATTTACTAACAATTGTATTTCTTCTTGATCTATGGACTTGGATATTTTTCAGGTGGTCGTGAGCTGAGTGGAGTTTATTTACTTTAACACCTGTTTAGTTTTCTGCTTGTCTCCACCTGCATCTCCCTTTAATACCTTTTAAAATTTGATTACAATAGTTCTCAATACAGATTTTGGTCTTACGTGTTTGCGCTTTTTTATTTACTGAGGTAGTAGATTTGTTAGTCTTTACATATTACTTGGTAAGAGTTATTGCTTGGATTAGTTGTTTGATAACGTGTCTGGCATTTGAATTCATTTCAGTGAGTTTGTTTGTTGTGCTTTTTAGGTCCTGGTGATTGCTTTGCTGTCCCAAGGGGTTTTTTGAACCCCACCCACTTGGATTTTCCCAGCCAGACAATCCGGGCTACACACGGAAAATGTTTTCTTACAGTCCATTTGATTCCGTTTTGGGTGTCGTCATTGCATTTGCTTGCAACCGCATTTGCTGCACCAAATCCACATCTCATCAGACGTCCAGGCCCGAACTGTTTGATCTACTACTGGCTACCCTTATTGTGCTTGCATGTGGCTGGCCTCACGGTTTTGCTAACTGTTTTGAACTAGCTTTGTGGTGTTGTGTATGTGCAGTGGTGGCCTGCAAGGTTGCTGTTTGCGCTCGCATTTGGAAACTGCCTCGCTTACTGACACCCATGTTATTGTTTCGCCTGAAATCCCGGTGTGAAGCATCACTGCTTAAATTATTCTTTCCTTTATGACAGTTGCGTGCTCATAGCGTCTTGTTTTACAAACTTGGTGGCAGTCCGCCTTCCAGTTCTGGCACTGCAGCAAGAGCGGTCCTTTATTTCTGTCGCGGCTGATACTCTTACTTCCAGGTGCTAATCGTCCTGCCCTGGGTCTCCCGATGTTTTACTACTTGTCCCTATTGCTAATTACCCTTTGTATGACTACATATGACTGACTGCATTTTCTACAGGAGTGTTTCACCTTAAGGCCTGGCAGTGAATTGTATATATGCGGTAATGTGAGGCACATGGCACCAATTATTTGGAAGAAGACTCCTTTCCTGAAGCAGAGAGAATGAAAAAAGGCGAGGATGGAGGCGAAGTATGTTATGGTCTGAAATTGAGATACTTGCGTTGCTGCAAAAGGATTTATGGGTTTTTTTCTGATCATTTTTGTGTTTTATATAGACGGCATAAGATGAGACATCTTGTCGATACGAAGAATTTATCAACTCATTCGGATGAGAGGATGTTAATTAATCCTACTGGGATAGCGGAAGCTGGCTTTGAAGGTTAGGCTCTCTGTGATTTTATCTATTGTGTTATGTGTTTCAATGTTAGTTTTTGGTTCCTAATTTTGTATTAGTAGCTGTGATATTGCTATAGCAAACTCATTAGACCGTTCCTAATCTTGCATAATGTCGTGGTCGCCTGATCGGTGTTAAGTAGTGTGAGGTTGAGTGTTCAATGGATGGGTATAAGTGTTGGAAATTAGGTGGAGATGGTTGGGGAGCGAGGGCTAGGGGGTACAACTTGAAATTTATAATAAATCATCAAATGACAAATGTTGTAACTTTCTAAATGTAAGACAACTTTCTAAAAGACTATTGTTCAAGATATAGATTACTTTACAGATTATTTTACAAGTATGTCTCATTTTGGTGTTGGATATCAAAGAACAAATAATTATTTTCCTGAACACCCGACTACTTTTGTGAGGAAGTTTTGTTCAGCTCTTGAGTGGATGCGCTCAGGAACATATCTGGATATATGACTTTTTGTAGTCAACCTCATATTGTATCCTATCTTCAAATAACCATATAAATACAATATCTTTTTATAACATCAACCATGGAGACCATAGGTAAACCACAAGAGATTCAGTTCAGTGAGTTACCATAAACTAAGTCTGGAATTGGTATAAACAGTGATGGGATAATGTATCTGATGTTCTTCCACCATGAAATTGATCTTTTTCAAGGTGGCGTTGGGTACATGAGGGCTTGGTTTCTATTATCTCCGAGAAAATGCCCAAGTCTTTCCCAAGTCACTTCATAGTTGTACATGTGAAACAACTCTCTGCCATAGGACACTATATAATAGCACTCACAATCATTCTCCTATGGATTACACTCATTTATGGTTGGGTTATGGCACTAAAAATATGAATGTAACTATATTGGTCTTTGACCCTGGTGGTTATAAATGGTGGCGTAAGATGACAAATTGTCTTCAAGCATATCAGTGCAATGGGCGTAAACAATTGAAACACAAGAAATATAAAGCATGCCATATATATGTGTTAGATCCAAGAGGGTCTTTCATGAGGCTTGTAATAGGGTGACGAACTCGCAACCTGGAAGATGTCATGTTACGCCTTGATTCATATATTGGTTATCTTAGATCCTTGAGGACAAGGATCGTTTTAAGGGCGGATATTGATACACATAAAAAATGAGACTAAGGGTAGCTTAGTCATTTATCCTTTTATTTCTTATTTTCCAAGTCATTTAGCTTATATAAGGACATTAGTCACCTTGTAATAGTCAATCAATGAATGAATTATGTATGAACTTGTGAGATTTACCTCATTTGTTATAATGGAATCTAGGCGATTAATTCACCAAAATTCTATTATTGGGGTAGCCTATCGATTCTCGTAATCGAACAACTGCATTTCTCTCTTTTATTTCCGTCTCAAATTACGATCGTATCAGCATATGATGGTTAGTAGTAGTGGGTTTAAATTAGCTTCAATTAGCACGTACGTACCCCTGTCCGATTAATTATAAATGTTGTTAATTATTTAGGTGTTCAGGATTACTAACATGTATGGTAATGGGAATGATGTTTGATAAAAATGGAATGGTACAAAGGCATGTCTATGTTCTGGAAATCTATAAACGTTGACGTTTTTATTAACTCAACATAGACATACCCCTTATTTTTTCAACATACGCTCCATGCCTACATCGTCCATTATAGACTTACTAACTAAAAGTCTAAAACTCTAAGGAGCGAAAACAAGGGAGAAGCGACTTCTACTTAATGTTAGATGAAATACGCTTATTATGTAATTCCTTTTCTAACGTCCTATGATCGTGTGTAGCTTGGAAATCTAGCCAGGTCGCTCATGCGCTTGCTTATCTAGCTTGAGGCGTAGAAGTTTGGTAGAAAAGTTTGGATAGGTCTATGTCACGCAAATTGTTGTCTTGCTAGAGTTTATCTACTCACAATGAATAAACCCGCTTTAGGTTCCTAAAAAAAGAATCATCAAGAAAACCATGCATCTTTTATTTTTGGTGTATATTATTCGAACTGGTAGCACCACTATCAAGGACGGTAAGTTCTTCTTTATGAATTTTAACAATGCTATATTTTTAGGGTTCGGACTCGAGATTTTAGGTTAAGTTAAAACAAACCTTATCAATTGATCTAACTTAAGGATTAAAACCATGTTATTCATGTGTGGCAAATTGACAAGCTTGGAAAAAACATGTGCACAACTAAATGATTTCAGTGAAATGCTTCAGTTTTATTTAGCCTACTTGCTAAACGAGGCTCAATTCTTGTTTATTTTCAGTTTAAAATTGTAAGGAGCACTTATTGTAACATGTTTGATGTCGGTTTGTAATATCTATGTTAGTGGTCGTAGATCCGTAGTGTGCTAACGAATGAACCAAGTTTTATCAAATACTAGTCAGTTTATTGCCACTTAAATTAAAACCGACCGATACTAAATAGAGCATTAAGAAGTAGAGTGGAATAGGAATGCAAATAAATAATCATGTACAGAAAACAATATACTACATTGATTTGACTTGCATACTAATACAATACTCGTATTAACAGGAGAACAAAAATACATCGGTTTCTATATCATGTGTCAGATGCCCACCATCAGAGAATCTCGGTGGAAGAATTCGAGAGCTGGCCGTCTCCATTGTTTTATAAGTGGTTAGACTTCTGTCTACAACCTGCTCGAGTCTATCCGTTAAAGCAAGAAGTGTTTCCTGTTACTTCTCCAACTGCCTTGAAGAAGTAGGTGAATATCAGTTCCCAGCAAGGAAAATGTAGTAGTGTGAGCATTAGTCACCCACAATTATAGGATCTAAATTTGATCTGTTTCAAACTTTCGATCGATCTCTGTTTTCTACTCCATCTTGATTCTCGTTATATGATTGAAATGAAGTATCTTCAGTAAAAATTGTAACTACTCAACAGCTATAACGTTGTTTGAATATAATGTCATTTTATAGAATAGAGACATGTTCTTTAAAATATGCACACATCTATGTTGTCTGTTTGCTACACCGTAACAAATAATCTATAAAAGTTTTGGTTCGGATGAAAAGTAATATCCATTTCTATTGCGATGTGGTCGCGTGCACGATTATCCAAATTGGGGGGGGTGCACCCGGTATTGTGAGCTTCACAGTCTGCTCTATACAAGTCTGTCCATCGTAAAGTTGGTGTCATAGTGACGGGGGATGCAGAATGAGTGGAGGAAGAGGGTAAAAATGGTAACGTAATATAGGCCCTGGTGCTATTAAGAGCACAATACACTATCACTTACATTATATTGTGAGTTTCGTGGTTGCTCTTTTAAAGGCTGTCCATGGTAGCAATATAAAGTTAGTATCGTGTTGATGATGGAGGAACAAATTAAGTGGGGGAAGAAGGCAAAGATCGCTGTATAGATGTGGTGGGGGCGAGGGGGTTAAGGAAAGTTTCATAGGAAATTCAGGTCATATGGTCAAGGTTGGAGTAAGAAAAGTTCTTCGTTTTGAGCTTTCCTCCTTTGCTAGAGTGCTCAACTGCTTATATATTTGTGGAATTTTGAAACGTCTATGTTTTGTTTACTAAAGATTTATTTAAAGCTTACGCAGTACAAAAGCTGGAATGCGACTATGGAGATGTGCCACGTTTGCTGTTATTTTGGGTCTGTGGCTGAGTGTAATTCTCGTATATATTCAAGTAATTAGATTCGATTACAAGGACTAAAATTGTGTTCTGACTTCTTTATCGACTAAAACTTTCGGTTCTTTTAAGTTTTAAGGTGCTCCTGGTTACATTTATACATCAAAATGGGCCATCTTTCTGATGTTTGCATATGAGGGTCTCTTTGCACTCTTTCGCTTCATCATTGTTATAATGATATTTTACTTTTCCATCAGAAGAAAATTTATCAAGTCAAATGCTATCTTTTTTTAGTGTAAGTGACAGTGTATCGTGCTCTTAATTGTATCAGTGCCTATGTTACGGTACAATAGAGTGTTACCAGTTCACCCATTCTAGATTAATAATTATCGATTGATAAGAAAAGGGGAATGACCCTTTGTACCATGAGTGTCATCTTAGTTAGTTGTCCTTTTGTTGTTGGTGGTGACCATTTACTATAAACAATGACATTTGCTCTCTTGTAACCTCTCTTATATCTTTAATGATTCTTTTAAAATATGTTGTGACGCAGCTTGTTCCTCATAATATGTTATCATATGATCATTTTAGAGAAGACTTGCTCCATTTAGATTATAAGTATGCTATGAAGCAATGGTTGGTATGGGGCACCTAATATATTGTGCGGAAGAGATTCAAATCAGGGAGAAGTGAGAGAGACAGAGTATCCATTTAGCCTGAGTAGTTGTTCTTTTACGTCGTTTTTTTGTCTTACCCCTACCAGATGAGGATGGTTTTAAATATGATGTGAACGTTAATGCAAGGAGCTTTGTTAGTAAGGGTCATGATTTTCATTGTGATCCAAATTTGGATCTTATAGATTTAGAGCATGGTGGTAGTTTAGATTTTTTTTTATGATTGTATTAAAAAGTGTAATTATTTCGGGGGAAATTGGGTTCTTTCATGTACTACTCTTAGCCTTGGGCACTATAAGAATATCATGCTGGTTTGTAACCTAGCAAATTTTGTGTTTTAGGTCAATTTTGGTAGAATCCTTTGTTGTCGCTATCAGTTGAGGATGATTTTAAATATGATGTGAACGTTAGTGCAATCAAGGAGCTTTGTTAGTAAGGTTCGTGATTTTCATTGTGATCCAATTTGGATCTTATAGATTTAGAGGTGGTAGTTCAGCTTTTTTATATGTATTAAAAAGTGTAAATATTCGAGGGGAAAGTTGGTTCTGATATGAACTGCTCTTAGCCCTGGCCACTATAAGAATATCGTGCTGGTTTGTAATTTAGCAAACTTTGTGTTTTAGGTCAATTTGGCAGAATCCTTTGTCACTGTTTGGCCAGTATATATATTGATGAGAAATTAAATGGAGAACCAAATATAGCTGATCGTACATCGTTGGGAAACAGGTAATGCTAGGTCTTATTATCATTAAGGGACCATGATTATTAAGAAGCATTCATATAGGTTAAAGGATATGAAATGGAGTGATTACTCGTCGTGTTCCGTTCTTGTAGAATTGAAGGATGAGTTTGCGGGAAAATGTTTAGAGAAAGGTAGTGAGGTTACTGTGGGCAATTAAAGAAAGGGCAAACCACGTTATTTTTCCCATGAGTATTCGTGGGAGTTAGGAAGCTTAAAGAGTGTTGCATTACATTTTGCCTTCTGGATGCGGTCTAAAAGTTGACTTATTCTGCCTTGTGACGATTGTACTAAACTCGGTCCTCATAACGAGCTTTTGGATAAACGAGTTGATGGGTTATTATATGTGTTTTTGAGATTAATTGTACATAACTCATAGGTAGACTAAGTGGAATTTTTTGAGGAGATAGTTCATATGTTTACTCGGAACTTTACTAGGCATTGTTACTATCAGAGAAGGGTAAATTAGCGGATTCAGATCCATTAGCTAGGATTAGAAATTATACTATGTGATGAGAGTTGGCCTTCTTTATTGGAGATGCGAGTCAATTTTTTGGTGCCCAAGCATGCATTGATAATTTCAAAAATGCAATTTTTTTTGAAAAAACAATAGCACAGTTAGAAGGAGTTTGAGGAGGAAAAGACACCAACTTATTTCGGTACTATTACTCTTATGTTGCTGTTAGTGCAAGTTTTTTTTGGAGCTTTTCCTGTTTCTTTGGAGGATAGCTTGGTATTCTGGATAGCTTAAAAGTAAATTTTATATTATTTTTTGTGTTACAACTGTGCTTTTGTTCCCGAGTGATTATTAATAATGTCGGTGATAATGTTGGGGATTTTGCCGGCTTGGGATCCTATCTCTTTGGTTCCTATGCTGAGCGATCGTGTGTTGCCCTTGTTGTTGCATCCATTTCGGCATTTGGGATCAACCATGAGCTCACCGCCATGTTGTACCCTTTGTTAATTAACTTAGTTGGTATTGTAATGTGCTTGATTTCTTAGCAATCAAGGCTGTGAAGGAGATTGAGCCAACTCTTAAGAGGCAGTCATCACTGTGTTGATGACAATTTAGGTTGCAGCTGTGTCATTCACAGGTCTTTCGTCATTCACAGCCGTGTCTTAAAGGCAGCTGATCTTCTCCACTTTATTCGTTGTCTTAGCATAAGGCCCATGTATGATGCGCAGACCCAACTTCAGCCTTGGGATAAAGTCTGCCTTAATATGGCAGATTTATTATGATCAAGAGAGAGGGAGAGAGCTTGTGCATTATCCCTAACAAATGATTAGGGATTTAGTAATTTAGTTGAGAATTTAAATTGTTTTGAGTTTGGTGAGTTGTACATAGCCTTTTTCGTGCTTTACAATAAAGTCTGTCTCGTGCTTTATGGATCATTAATAGTCTCGTTTAGATTTGTTGCGAATGACTGATCTTTTTATCATTGGCCAGGGTGACATTCACAATCATTGGCGAAGTGCTAAGGTCGTGAGAATCAATTGCTTAGGTTAGTCGTGATATGGACAATATTTGTTTCAACTTGAGGTATTTATGTGTTCATATTTATCTTGGCTACCCTCTTATTCATGTTAGAGTTATAAAAAATCGTCAATGTTTCATTCGTCCATTTGTTTTACTCTCTTATAGGACAAATCAGGTGGGGAAGTTATTTATCATCACCTGAACATTCTTACTTCATTGTCAAAAGGACGTGCCCTTAACCTTAGATCGAAATTTTACGGGTTTACCTAGGCAGTTGAAGGTTACGGGCGCCTCAATGAATGGCATGAAGTATTAATCGTTAGCATGGTAATGACGCTCTACATTTGGCAACTTATTGTCAACCTCATAGGTGGTCTTAGTATAAATCAAGGAAGCAAACCTTCAGCATACTAGGATAGGAATAAAGTCATAAAAAAGCCATCACCATTCTCTAATTTGATAATTTCATACGAAACCAACCGTTATTGTATAAAATGAAGGTACACATTACTACATACCCAAAACTTTTATTATGGGATGCACTTGCTTTATCTATACATCTTTGTCATTATTTAGTGAGTAAAGTTCTCTTTAGGGTAGAGTTGGTGGTTAAGTAGTCTTATTTTAAACGTATTTAAAGCGTATCTTGTATAAATAAATTAGTGGTTAATTCTTCGAATGTAAAATGAATTGGCTTCGATTGCTACATGTTGTGGTGCAGGTAGTGAGTGAAATGGTGCCAGCATTTTATAAGGTAGGCGTCATGACTCAAAGATAGTAGGACATGTTGGTTTACATAAAACTGGCTTGTTTTACATTCAATTTGGTGTCAAATAAGTAGTAGCTCTATATTGTTGTTATCTACAGGGCAACATTACTTCCATTCCATTTCCATTGAGCGTGCTTATCAATTTAAGGGCCATTGAGCACGGGACAAACAAACAGGCAGATAGTCATTTGCATTATTATTCTTGTTTACTAATTACTATGTTACTCTCAAATGTTCACGTCATATATCTGTCCTCTGAACAATTTCTTTGGTTCTAGGTAACAATCCTTGTCAGCTTTACTACAATTTAAAAAGTTGATGGTCTTGTGATCAATTGGATATTTAGAAGAACAAGTAGACATTGGACATCTTCTCTTGACCGGTTATGACGAAGGGAGGCCTCCATTGTCAAACGGATGGTGGATCACTATAGTGACTGCTGTTTCCTGCATGTATAAATACTGTGTTTTTATTGATTGTCCATTGATTTGTGCTTAATATCTTATCAAACTAACTTGAATTTAAATGACACTTTTTGTGCTTATAAGAAAATTACATGTTTGTCCCTATAAAAATAAGTTGTGCAAGTATTTCGCTTTGTAAGGAATATGTGAAAGAAAGCGATTATTCTTTTCTCAGTAGTACAAAAAAAATATATAATTCACTTACAATAAGTGGGTAGCTTTGGTTAATTGATATAATCATTATTACACCCTCTCAGTCATACGTAAGTACTTCCTCTGTTTTTTTATCTTCCCATTTTTCTATCATATGTGGAGTTTTATTGAAATAAGCAGATAAAACGAAAATGGAGGAAGTATTAACGAAGAGAGCGAACAACATCCAAGTTTTACTCTTTAAGTACTCCGTATAAATCAATACTTGGCTCGCAAGATTATATATGCACAACAAACAGAGGCGTAACAAAGACACCAAATTGAATCGATTGAACTATCTTTAATTGATAGTATTGTATGTATAACATATGATTAGTCGCTCTAATGTGTCGTCTTCTTCTATGTTAAGATCGTTAATCATATTCTATAGTATTCTTTTTAAAACTAGGGATAGGAATAAGCCGTGAGTCAGCGAGATGCTACTAGCCTACTACTACTACCGATGATTATCCACCGAGATTGACGTTTGTGCAGAGAAGTGTTGTAGGGCTTAAGAGTGTCTGGGCTCAATACTTCAAGTTTTTGATTATATTCTATCGTTTTTCTCAAACATACGAATTAAAATTGTTCTTTACGTTTTTAGGAAGAGGAGGAAAGGGAAGTGGGATGGAGAAGTTGAATAAGAAAATGGGAAAAAGGTAATTTGGGTAATTTGCATCATTTTTCTCATTACTTTTCTTGAGTATTACATTTATTTATTTAATCGTTCATTTTATTTCCACTTTTATCTAATTGTTCTTGTCCTGGAAGTCTCTGCTCTCATCCTTTGTCAATTTGGGTTGTTTCCATCTTTCATCGATCAGTTGCCTGTCTTGAAAGATGTCAGGAGAGCTTTTTAATCTCACGATTTGCATAGAACTACTCCCTTTGTTCCAATCATTTATTTACCTTAAGGATGAAGAACGTGTAATAACCTTTATAAGTTTTCACACCCACCGGTTTTCAGATGCAATACTTACTACCGATCTCAAGGTGCAATATCTTGTACTTGTTGCCAAGTATAGCACGTTTGTCACTTTCTGAGCAATGTTAGAACAAAACGTAAATAGTTGGCTAAAGGGTAGATGGTCTAGGGCATGCTTAGCTTTAAGCAAGCCTGACTTATTTGGCTTGGTCTTTTGCA
>JAOWBH010020244.1:0-16052 GCA_028566215.1 Silene coronaria
TCATTTAGTGATCATTTGTGTATGAAATTACTGTGTTTGAAAAAGGGGTAATTTTTATTTTTATTATTATTTTGTGAGCAATCTAATGCACTCCTGACAAGAAGTTCAATTAACCTCTGCCATTCTTTTGCTATTTCTGTTGGCCAAGGGAGGTTTGTATTTTGACGAGGATTCTAATAAATTCACAAATTATAAAATAAGACTGTCACTTGGTTAGACTGTCTTACACGATAATTGCGATATAAAATTATGTTTTGCCATATTTTTTGTAAGAATAGTATGGCAATTAACAATGTTTTTGATGACATGTTTTCATGATTTTTAGTTATGGAATTTAATAGGGGAGATTTTTGAGAAATTTGTTAGAGGAGACGGGCAAAGATCGACAACTATCTTAACTTTTTCGTACAGCCCCTCCTCACCTGCCTCGCATTGCCAATGGTTTAATCATCTTAAATTCAGCTGCTTCTTGCATTCTTATTTTAAGTGGGAGTTTTCTGTAGTTTCATGAGCTTTTTAGTTAATTATAGTTCCGTGTTTTAGTGGAAGTGATTTTAGTTTCTGTAAGGGAATCTCACTTTTTAATCTTTTTGGGCTTTTTATTATTCTTAGGCCTGTAAAAGTATAGCTTTTTACTACATTTGGTATGAATTAATGCTGGAAAATTTCATACAAGTATCTCTCTTTGTTCTTTCAGGAATAAATGCAGCAACATCCCAGTCTTTTCTAAATTATGTGCTGCTGGCTATTGTCTATGGATTAGTAATGCTTTTGAAGAAAAAGCAGTTAAAGGTAAGAGCTTTATCGATCTTAATATTATGTCGATGCTCTTTCATTTAGCCGGTAAATTCGTATTATTTATGTTTCTACCATACTTTTGTTTTGTGCTGGACATGTTTGTTTTAAGATTCCGACTTTGTTTGCATGCGAATGTCAAGTGTACTTTTTTGTATGTTGCACACAACTGGTTTATGGATTTTTCAAATTGGAATATTTGCATTGAAGTTTTCTAAGTACGCGAAACTTTTGAAGTTATTGGTGGTCAACTTACTAATTAAAGTGAGACAGGGAGAGGATTATATTTTAAAAGTCACAATATACACAGTCTGTTGGTATGATCTTTTAAGAAAATTCATCTTTAATTGCATTATTGCAGTTGACATTTTCCGTACTGTGAATTGGGAAGTACATTTTGTTATTAAAAAACTATATATGTTGCAATCCATGGTCGACTTTGTAATCTGCTTGATATCTGTTACAGTATACTTAGTATAATCATCTAAAGTGGCGGGAGAGTTTGTTGGCTGTTAGGATCAGTTTGTTAGTTGTTATAATTGGTTGTTAGAGCTATTACATGCTATAAATACACTTAATGTACTGACTATCAGATTCATTCAGAAAATCAATACAAAACTTCTCTCTTTTCTCTCATATATTCTCTCTCTAAATTTCTCTCATCTTTCTTCCTTTATCAGGCACCCCATGTACTTCCCACTCGCCCTAAATGAGTATTTTGTGAGAGAAAACGATATCCGTCACAAGTGAGGACATAAAAAAAAATAGGTTAGCATCTTATCCAATATTAGTTGTTTAGAGGCAAAATACTGAAATGGTAAAACCAAAAGGGTAAGCCGTAAGGGTAAAACATGTTGCCAATTTCATAATTCATCAAATTTTGGGGATTTTCATTTTCTCTCTCCTAGGGTTTTATCTCTCGCATCTCTCTTTCCCCTTTTCTTCACGCTGAGGTAAATATAAAACTCTTATTCGTAATTCTCCGAATATATTTCTTCGATTCACACCATTTTCTTTATCAATTTGTAATTTTCAATTACTTTCAGTTTTTCATATGTTCGATTGCACATTTTTCGATAATGTTTGTCATATTGTGATGAAATGTTGTTGATTCTTTCAATTGGAGCTATAAAGATTGTTAGGATCGATTTGAGGTAGTGTAGCTGTTAAATCTTGCAATTGGAGTAATTATATTGTCAGAAATGTCGTATTGAATTTGCTTTGTGTTTTCTTGAGTTCAAATTGCAGCCATCTTTGAATTACATGTATTATAGTTGGAAGTTTTAATGCGCTGTGACAAAATATGGAGCTCAAATTTTGTGTTTGTGTCTTATTCTGCTGTCATTAGGGTTGGCATTAGTTGAATTACTATAGTAATGTGTTGCTATGAGATGTAGAACGTGATTGGTTGCTGTGGTGATACGATCTTTTTATTAAGCTGCTGAATGCCTTGTTTTTAAATGTGTTTAGATTCTGCTGAATGAGAATAGTGCGATTTGTGAAGCTCAAAATTTGTCGTTTGCTTGATTACAGGTAGTGGAGATATAGAATTTTGCTGCAACTGGTGATACCTATATTCTTGATGGATGAGGTTGATCGAGATTTCTTAGATTCACTCCACCCAGATGTGGCAGTGGAGATTTTAAATTGCCTGGATGATCCCAGTGATATCGTGCGTGCTAGTTCAGTCTCTCGAGCATGGCATGATTTTGGTACTTTTTTCTTTTGGTGCTTTTAATTTGGAATGGGGAGACTGGGGACATTGGTATTAGTAGTCGAGCACCTTAATATGTTATATTGGGCTTGCCATAGCTTTAATCTTCTTATCAGAATTCGTAAGCCTGGATCTTTCTTTTACCCATCGAGAGCTGGTACATTCTGATTAAGTGGACATTGATTTCCTAGTTATTTTCTCTTATGCCTATTTCAAATTTTCATATTTCATTTTTTTTTTTTTTTTTTTTTTTTTGTGGCCATGTCCCCAGCTGCAAGAAGTTTTGTAGGTAGCATTCTCCAACTTCCTGACAACACGTTGCATGACATAAATTTCTTTTCCACTTTACTTCACATTTATAGAACTGACTGTAGGAGCTGCCCATGTTTTTCTAATTAGTTTCCAGTTAGTGACCTTTACCTAGTGTAAATATATACTTAGAAGATGTTTGGAAACCATCATAAATTTGTGTATTTCACATGCTAAGCTACAGTTTAAACCTGCGTATGTTGTACAATTTACATTAATTGCTCTGATTACATCAAGTTAATGTAGAAACAGTTTAGAGCTTTAAATCTTTAACATCCCTGGAAAATTGAGATATCATTGTGGTCGTTTTCCTGCATTTTTGAATTTTTTTTACTCTCGGTATCAAATTCTCTGGAGTAAAAATATCTTGGAGTTTTCATTTCCTAAGAATTCCTTTTAAATGGGAGATGGAGATGATCATTGCTTTGATATTTGAGTGTGTAATGATTACTGTTATACTCGGGTTATTTAGTTGCAGTTGTATATCTTTTTTGGCATCTCTTTTCTAGGCGACTGCCTTTCAAATTTAGTTCTTAGTTTGAGAAGGTGCGCGGGTCCCAAAGTGACGAGGCGAAGGTGCGCGCCTTATGGACACGAGACACATTGATTATCAAATAAACATTTACATATTAGAAAAAATTTTGTGCAACATTAACCCCCCTTTTGTTTTTAAAGAGGGCTAACATGAATTTATAGGTGGAAATTAAGCATTAGGTGGTAAAATTGAAGATTTTGGAAAAGAAATATAGGATTTACTTGTAATATGCCTTGAGAAGAGCATGCTTGTGTTAGCAACACAAGGAGGCTGTTTCTGAATGACCTAAAATGAAAAGTAGGTTGAGAACTGCATCATAAAAAATGGTCCATTTACTGATGGGCGAACGACGGGGTTGAACCCGCGTGTGGTGGATTTACAACCCAGTGCCTTGACCCACTTGACTACATCCGCCCCCTGAACGGGTTTCAATCTCTATCTACGATCAGACCTTTTCGAAACCCCTAGTCCCACTAGACTCTTATCCAATCTCATTCAATCAAGGCGGGGAAGCCGCCACTTCACAATAGAAAGAAGTGCACACACATTAGTGAGCCGTTTTGCTTTATTTCATCATAATCCAGAACCAAAGAGTAACGAGTCTTTGGATCCTGTGGAAATGGCTCTTATATGGCTATGGATTTTCAAGTACATGATGTGAATTGATATTGTTTCTTATACGTTATAGTACCTGATTTAATAAATATCATGAGGGATGAAGATGAAAATTTGAATTCACCGGTTCTCTATGGTTAAGGATATAACAATATTGTAATTTTCTTATTATGGTTTCTGACAGTTGTAGCAAATAGTATATGCAAGCATTTGTGCGTAAGACTGTTCCCGCAGCTATCTGGCATTGATCGCGTAGTGCATACAAACAACATGCAACAACAGAAGTATCCAGATGTTGGTTGCAGTAGATCTGCTGAATTGGAGCAGTTAAAGAACGAACACAGGGTTTTTGCCTCTCTAGCTCGAGGACTTACTTCTTCTGAAGTGGGTGAATGCCTTTCAGATGCTATAAGTGCTTCTAGTACAGATAATTATCCTGAAGAGGGTGTTCATAACACTCTGGAACCTCGGGATCGAATTGGACGCAGAGCTTCATACTGGTCAAGCTCAGGCCAGAGTAATCCTCTAGTGTCGGAGAGATTAACATACAAATTGATTTCTGATTTTTGTGTCATTACTGAGATAAATGTTCAGCCTTTTCAAGGTAAGAATTATATATATGTGCCCAAACTTAACTAGACACCCTTTGCTATTTTCTCAATAGCGCTGGTCTGATCTTGCAGCTTTTTTTCAAGCAAGCTCCCCTATATATTCTGCGAAAGCAGTGCGTTTCCGTATGGGTTACAGGGTATTGACTGATGATAAGGAAGACGTGGACTTTTCAAATGGCCTTGAAGGCTCACCATCTGCTGACGAACATTTTGTATGGACTTATATCTCAAAAGAATTTCCAATGGTTCAGGTCAGTGACAATTTTGCATTTGCTTCTCTTGTGATAGTTTATTTGTGGACTTGGTTTACTTTCTGTCATTCTAACTTTTGTGACAGTGCTGTGGCCTGTGGCTAGGCTTTGATCTGGCATTTCTTATTATTAAACCACAACCTCATATGTCTCATGTTTTTCTTTTTTTATATCTTCTTGAGTATAACTGGCACACAACGGCCATACCTGGGCCTACTTTTAGCAATGAAAGAATTCAGAGTTGTAATTGTAGAAGCTGCAATCAGTGGCAACTAGAATTCTAGACAATAGACTGTGTGTACTGTGAACTTGTAGTACTGTTTTTTGAGGTCGACAGATCAGGTCCCCCAGGTCCCTATATTCAGCTCACTTGTTTCAAACAGGATCCCTACCCCCGAGGCCCCACCCCATCCAAATTCTTGCTTAGCACTTGGGAGGAAAAGAAAAGAAAAGTAATTGAGAAAAGAAAAGAAAAGGAGTAATTGAGAGAGTGCTGTGACTGCTGTGTAAAGGCATATATATATATATATGCTATCACTTAGTTTCATAGCATGTTTATTCATGAAGGTACTTGCATTTACAGGAGAATATTATACAGAATTTCAAGCTTCCAGAGCCTGTTCTTTGCATTGGAGGAATCGTCCAGATAGAGCTGCTTGGAAGAGTTCAGACCCAAGAAATGGATGGCCTGTACTATATGTGGTTAGTTCTCTGGTTATCTTGCCTATGTATAATGTTTCAGTTTGTCTTTTGATTGATTGCTTATTGCCGTCTATAATTGGTCTTCTCAGCTAGGGTTGTCAGCCTTAGTAATATGGCACTCTTGTTATTGTGCTAAGAACCCCATCTAGTTTCATGTGGGACATTGGAGCTTTGGTTTGGGGCTTTATTTGATGGACTCATATGCAACACAAAAAGAATTGCCTATTCATTTTAAGATATCACACGGACATGTAATTTCTCTTGTAAGATATTTAAGTGCTAGGAATCAGTTTCTGCAAATCAATCTCTTGGTGCATGTTTGGTAGAAGTGATCACCATAAGACCCAGTTGGTTCTTTTCTAGAATAAAGGGAGATAACTGAGGCAACGGAAGAAGGTGGTTAGAGACAATCCCCGTAACGATGTAATGAGATTCCCCTTCAATTGAGATTGTGATCATTGTTCACCTTAACTTTATTGTAAATACTACAAGACCATTACGCCAAAAGCATAATCCGTATGACCCTTTTCACCCCCTTTGTTGTCCACTAAATGGGATCCTGTTACATTGTAATGGAAATCATCCTTTGGTCCTACCAAAACTAGCCATTAGTTTTTAGGTTAGTGAAGTCGTGATACGAGGATTATGAGGTAGTCCTGTAGTTGCTATGTACTCCTTGTCAAATTTTTTTGCAGTTCAATTTTCACTCCCCTTAACACATCTCCATTTTTACATGTTGCAACTGAAGTTAATTATCTTTTATAATCTTTGCTACAGTGTGGCTTATGTTCAAGTTCTAGGCCGCCCTTTGGCCCCCGTCTTCAGTGTTAATCCTCTAGAACCACCTGGAAGGTTCTTGCTAATGTTCAACTCTCAGGCTGAATTTTCAAATCCTCTTCCTAGCACCCGGGAGGAGCCTTGTGAAATAACGGTAACCCCTGAGATGGTCCAACGACATGTCCGAGGTTGGGAGCAGATCCTTAACATGTTGCGTGGGACCCTGGGGGTTGACATGTATGATTCAGAAGACGAGCATAATGATACAGATGATGACATGGCTGAAGATTTTGACACCTAGTTTCTATGTATAGTTCAGTTTTTGATTTATTGTACTAACAGTTGCAATCCCTGCTTCATAAGCCCCCTAATAGCTGCCGATATCTTATTTTATTTGTCGGCTAATTGAAACTTCAACCAAGTGACACTTTCCACTGGTAATTGCTGTTTTCATATCTTTAATACTTGATTAATGTTACGTTCTGGCTGAGACCGATTTTGACACTTTGTAAATAACTCGTGACCGTTACTAATAAGTTCTTTCTTGAAATTCCCTTTTTGATTAAGGTTCTTTACGTATGCATAAATTACCAACTTTATGTCGAGTAGGTCAAATTGTACATAACTGTGCCATTGTGCTGACATTAGAATGTAATCTCTTGAATCCGCTGATGAAAGGGGGGTTTCTGAACGGTGTCTTCCACTTCTTTTCAGACTTGATTTTGATACAATAAGCGGCACAGAATTGGAGGTAGGAAGCCGACTTCTCTTCTTTTCCGACTCTTGAATGTTATTTTAGGAACACAATTCAGGTAGTGAGTGAAACTAGGCGTACTGCAGACAAGCTGCTTTAGAAAGTTACTGTGGACAACGCTGTTAAATGAATCAGGGTCAAAATGAATTATTAGGCTGGATTGCAGGATTGGATACTTGACCATGTCTAGAATAATCCGATTCAAAACCACCAGCTTCACTAAAGATGACTCAATGTCAAATGATTAATTTGAAGTTAACATAGCAGTTAACAAAAACGACCATATTCAAACCGATTGACTAAAAACATAACCATTATCCTGCAAAAAGCCCAACAATATCAAATTAGAAACAGAATCAAAACCATGTCTTGACCAAAATAGAGAGCATATACCCTACCTGAGCCCACCCAACTAAAACTCAACCCAAAAAACCCGCTTGACAGGTTCAAGCGTAACGAACTAGTGATTGCTAGTTCGTCTAGATTAGATGAACATGTGAATGCCTCTGGGGATTGGGAAAACCAATTTCAGCACAAAATTGGTACATTCACAAGTTTCACTGTAGGATTGAAAGTGTATCAAGGGCTCGACGGAAGAGGAATCATGGATTTGGTAGTGTCTAACACCAGATTCCATGGCTGCTCTTAACCCCAACAAGTAAATGGCTGTTGTCACCAGTTCTTAGCCAGACTCCGGAAAAGAAAGCATGTAAAACAAGAATATTTTTATTGCTTTAGTGACAGTAAACAGTGAGGGAGAATAAGGCAAGGAGTACAACTGGTTCTAAATTAAAAGTGAAAATGTCATCCTGCTGTAATTTCCAAATTCGCCCGTGAACGCTACACACCACAGCTCCCGACTTCCAGGCCTGTAGTACATGAATAGATAATGTCTTCAATTCGAAGAAAGAGACCCATTATTTAAGAGGTCTTCAACTTGGGTCGTGCGGGTAACAACTGCATCAAATATAAAAAAACAAGACATATCAACACTAGAACTCCATGGAATAAAGGGTGAATGTGATAGCTGACAATAATGTGTTAAAATCAATATAAATATATATTTGAGGCTTTTTTCGAGCGACGTGGCAGTCTCCAACTTTTTTAAAATACTGAAATTAATTTTAAATTTACAATATTCCTATTAAATTAGAAAATAATTATTTATTTACAATTATTTTTCTGTTAGAATTAGAAAATTAAATTTACAATATTTCTATTAGAATTAGAAAATAATTAATTATTTACAATTTTCCTATTAGAATTGGAAATTAAATTTATAATATTCCTATTAGAATTAGAAAATAGTTAATTATTTACAATTTTTCTATTATAATTAGAGAATTAATTTTAATATTTGAACACTTAGTATCTAACATTTATATTAGAAATAATGATTTTTGTTAAAACAAATGGAGCTATTAATGACAATAAAACAAAGGAAAAATATGATAAAAATAATTTAAAACTTATACACTCTTGATAAAAAAAAAATAACGATTTGATTAAACGAAAATGACAGTATTAATGACGATAAAATAAAAGGCAAATATGATATTACAAAAACTCATATGCAATAGATATCTTTGACTCAAACAAAAATAGGAGAAAACATGTATAAACTATATACTTTAATTTACTATCACTTACTTTTTACAAAGATTTAATAACAACTATTTATCTTTGATGTAATTTATTTACTTTAACATAAAATCAAGCATAGGTTATTGAGAACTCTCTATCTCATTATTTTGTGTACTATTTGTACTTTTTTAGAATTTGTTTCATTATGTATATTTAATTTTTTATATATTTATTTTTATATATTCTGTTTATTTTTTAAAAATAAGATAAGAATTATTGAATAAATGGTTTTAGTTTCTAAAAAGAAGTAATTATAAGAAAATATATATTTCACACTAATAATATGAAAAAGAAAAAATGATTTTTAGTTGAAGCTAACCCAAAAATACGCTTAGAGACTTCAGCTACCTAAACTAAAATTAATCAAACTAATAAACTTATTTGCCTACTACCTCATAAATGAGATACAAAATTAGGATGGAGTAACGTCCCACCAAAGTATCCCATTAGCAACATGTTAACTCAAAGTCGATTTTCAAGCATGGTGAGCCTTTTAATAGTTTTGTACATAAAAAAAATAGGTAGTCGAGTTACTAAACATTTCAGCATAGTACACAAGTTATTACTACACAGATTGATGTCAAAAGCATATTGAGCTTATAATGAAACAACTTACGTGATTGCGCTATAAAGAAGGTCAGCCTAAATGTAAAGTACTTTCCTCCAACGGGGTAAAAGTGGTACACTTAAAAGTTTATCCTTCTACCTAACCATTGTCCTAAAAGATCACAGACAACTCAACCAATACCCACCAAAATAGAAGCAATGCAAAAGGAAGTGACTACAATGATTTTGTGCGAATGGGGGCTAGCATGGGTCCAACAGAGTGAGTTGATTGGTGTTTGGGAGGGGGTTTCAAGCGTGTTGGCAAGAAACCAAAAAGAGCATTGAAAATGAGTAAAAGAAAGTCATCTAACACTGAGTTGACCAAAGCCACAAAATGATTTATAAAGTAAAGATAAAAGCAAATCATGACGAGTTGGAGTGATTGAGATTTTGAAAGAGTCTAGGTTAGAGGTTAAATCAAAAGAGTAGAAAATAGATTCACAAAGAGAGTTCCACATTAGACAAGTGAGTTGCTTATTTTTTTTGGACATTGAAGAATGTTTGATTGGAGTAAAGATTCTCGAGGTCCATTAGCTCTTTTATGATCCAGACTGAGCTTATAATGAAACGACCCATATGATTTTACGAGAAAGAAGGCTAGCCAACCCGAGTATCAAGTAATTCGCTTCAAAGGGGCAAAAGTGGTACACTTAAAAGTCCATCGTCTAACCATTATCTTAAATGATCACGACCAACTATTACCCACCAAACGAGAAGTAATGCAAAAGGAGATGAAAACTTTGATTTTGTGTCAGGGGGAATCAAGAAGGTCCAATAAAGTAGGTTGTCAGGTGTTTTGAGGGTGATTTCATGAGTGTTGGCAAGAGACCAAGAATCGCATTGAAATTGAGTAGAAGAACACTGAGTTGACCAAAGTCACCAAATAATTAAAGTAGAAAAAATCATAGTAAATCAAAACGAGTTGGGGTGATTGAGGTTTTGAAAGAGTTTAGGTTAGAGGTCAAATTAAAAGAATAGAAGGTGAGTGAAGGTGAAAAGAACTCTACACATTGTGAAGTGAGAGACATTCCATCAAAATATGGATGATGTTGATCTTAGAATGATGGTGACAAATGTCATAGGCGATATAGGCAAAACCAACGAGGGAGAGGATTACATTATGTGGGTGTATACCCTCACCAAACAAGCCGCAAGAAAAGATAAATACGGTGCTTGCTACGACTGTAAATATTTAAGGTTGGGCCGAGAAAAGAATGGTAAGGTTAGGATAAGAAAACTTTTTAGAATAAGAATATCCTAAGTAGAAACTTCTAAAGGAGCACCTAAAAATGATATAACAATCAGGGTTAAAAGAAAAATGAGTTACAAGAATATTTTGATGATGAAATTTTTTTTAAAAAATCTTATTATTAGAAACGTTTCACGCTACTGACGATAACAAAGAACATCAAATGCATGGTTGAGGTAGGGAGGAGAGGTCCAAAAAAAAGTGATCTAAGAAGCGTAAAAGTGTATGTATCACATCTGTATACAATTTTGACAGTTTAGATACACATATCAAATGAAAGAAGACATGTACATATTGTATATATTATAATGATAAGTGATTTAAAATATAATAAATTGTTATTTATGTTTTATTTTACCAACTAAATCCTTCAAAAATAAAAACTACTATCTAAAAAAAAAAATTCATACAAATGTTAATTAATTTAGCTAATAAAATCACTAGTTGAAACAATAGTAATGAATTAATCAATTTGTGTTATAATTAAAATTGTCCCTCTACACAACAAAGGGTAAAACGTCCTTACACAATATACATTTATCTAATTATTTTAGAATCCGTGCAACGCACGGACAAAAAACTAGTATGTATTATTTTTGAGTTGCATTATAATTTTTTGATGTAAATTATTATATAAGGGATCTCATAAACTTTACAATAAAACTCATAAACTTTCTACTTAAGCTCAATAATATTATTGTAAAACTCAGAAAGCATACCGCCCGTTGTCATATCTACTTGCTTTGTACCAAATATGAAATATTCTCAAAAATTATTTATGGCAGGTTTACCCAGTACTAATATTAATCATTTTAACTTCTCTCCCTCTCAGTTAGACCTGGAAAACAGGTCGTGTCGTGTCGTGTCGTGTTCGTGTTCGTGTAAACTTTAAACGGATCATCATTACCTCAAGCCTAACCCGACCCAATTAAATAAACGGGTCATTTGCCTCAACCCTAACCCAACCCATTTAATTTTTCTATAACCCAACCCGACCTGTTTAACCCATTTATCTTTTAACAGGTCATTTTTAACCCATTTAACTCGTTTAATCCAATAAGCTAATAAAATAAACTAAGCTTTATAGCTCAATTATCCTAAAAATGATGAATGAAAATACTTATTTTTAAGTTTTTTTATTGGATTGTTGATTTTACCCAAATATATTACAAACACTTTTAAATAAATGGGTTATTCGTGTCGGGTTTGTGTCAAAAGAGCTCAACTAACCCGACCCATTTAAGTTTCGTGTCGTGTCCGTGTCAACCCAATTAGTTAAATGGGTCACAACGTCTTATCCCTAACCCGCTAACTTCATGTCGGGTTTGTGTCGTGTTTTCGTGTCGTGTCAATAATTGATTGACACCTCTAGTCCTAAGTGGGAAACAAGTCACTAGTTCAACTGTCTTATATATGTGTTAAAGTCGGGATACTAGTACGACAAATAACGCAACCAAAGACTGCTGATGTTGTGGGACCTTTACCTCCTTTCTTTTTACCAGCATTGGCCTCCTTTTCAGCTTTCAGCTTCTCATTTGCAATAGCCGTCACAGAGGAGGCAACGTCCTTAGCATCTGAAGCTTTTAAAGAAGTCATTGACAGCCTCATCACCGATTTCAGTAACCCTAAGTAATGAAAACTTTTCTGCATTGAGAAAATGGAATATGCTAGGTAAATATTTTACAGTGCTACTAATCAACCAAAGAAGAAGCAGTGACCAAACAAAGTGTAGGAGTGAATAATGAAGTAATCAAACCAAAATGAATGTACCTCGAACGGTCGAAGCTTATGAGAGATCAATTCGGCATATTCCAAGAAGTCACTTTCAGATTTAGGAATGAAATTGTCAAGAGTCTTATCACCATCACTTTTTTTACCAAACAGCTCCGTTGTGGCCTTATAATCCGCTTCCTCAACTAATCTGCATTAAGAACAACGTCAGTAGCATGCTGAAACCAACCATGGACTCATGGAGTAACGTTGCAATTATGTGTATCTTTATAAGATTGTCAATGCAAAATGAATGAAGCATACAACAATGGTCAGCCACAGCATAATTCTAATTCTAAACTACACTAACAAACAATATGAGATACAAAAATGTCAAGCCAAGCCTTGTCTGGCGACCCTCCACTCTGAAGAAATGTGGATCATAGATTTTCCATCAATCCAACAGGTGTTCCACATTTACCAATGCCACATCCCCACGCAATCAATTGACCAAGGACATTTTCTGCTACCACTCAAATTAATAGGTTGAAATTCAGCATTCATGGTACGATGAACCAACATTAATCCCACTACGATTAACCAACTTATCAAAGACCAAGTAGTCAATGCGGTTAATGTCAATGCATAGAATGGAATGCATGAGTACTATGATCATACCGAGAATAAAATAAACATTTGGGATTGTTCACTTTTTCATTAAGGTCATTTATTTCATTTAAGGTTGCAGCATATTTAAAAATGGTCAGTGGATGGTTGATTGCTAATACATAACTTCATATGCGAGAATAAAACTAAAGAGGTAGCTCTCAAGTGAGAAGTGTAACCAGGACATTCTTCAACCACAGGGTAGTTTCAGACTACTATGTGGGAGATTATGAGTTAACAGTGTCACAACCTACTGTTCCGAAATATCGGTTCTACGGCAATACAATGTAGTAGTTCAGTTATACTAGGTGCAATATCATCAGCACTAAAACTGACCTTTGCTGACGCAATTTCTCTGCTGCAGGATCCAATGGTACTTCTGCTTCTACGGCTTGTTCAACTTCTTTTCCTTTTTTAGCAGAGTCCTTACTATTTCCAGCCTTCTTGGCAGGTTTTTCAGGAGCCTGTACAGGAGCAGGTGCCTGGAAAAACATAATACAAAAACACGGGAAAACATCAGATAAAACCCCTTCTGATTAGAACTTAACTGAATGACAAATCATCATACCAGTTCAGGTTCATCGTCATCCTCCCAAGATTCCTTCACATCATTATCATCAAGATCTTCATCATCCCAACTGCTTCTCGGTTCTTCCTTTTTCAAAACTTGCGGGACAGCCTCGTCCTCTATTTCATAGGCAAACAGTCATTATATCAACAGTGAGTAATAGAAATACAGCTCAATATTGTATGTCACTTCTTGGTACATAATTACCGCAAACCCTTAAATCAGTGCAGCAGAGATCTAATTTCAAGTTTCAAACAATTGGCACATTGTGCACATTGCATTATTTGATCACTAACTACCATAAACTCACCCAACTACTGCAATGAGTCCAATAGAAGTCTACCATCACAAAAGCTTGTATAAAGGCCATCTTACACTAACATGGTGTAAAATTACTTTACAACAAAAATAAGGTACCTATAATATATAACTACCAGCTATTTTAACACTGTTATTGACCAACTTATTCCATGCTCAATTTTCTATTGTCAATCGCAATTTCACCATAGAAGGTGATCCTTAGTAAGTACCCGCTTACATGTCATTAGTGGCCATCTAATTGTAGTAAGTGATCCATCTAAACTCTAATTATGATTCAATTTGACAATAAGTTGCAAAAAAAAAGCGCTTTATAGGCAAGACTTAATCAGGAATTATTACACTTCTGCTATTCAACCTCTCCTAGGTTTTAACTCTAACTGCTTGTGTATACCATGTATTCCCAACGTCCTTAATTTCTTGTCAAAATCTGCTTCAATAGCTTCTCAAATTTTGTGCATTTATTACTACTTATAGAACTACATATTTAAAGTTTCAAAACAATGACGCCATTTGACATAACAATGTATGTAACTTAAGTATATTCATAGTATTAATGAACCGTTACCACCATAGTATACAAAGTGAAATACATAATATCACTTCATTTCTAGAAACCAACTTAGACCACACAAGGATACAGTGACTAAAACAACAGCAATAAGACAAAGGTGAAGTCGAAAAGCCACTGCATTTCCAATAGATTAACATCAAAAAAGACTGAGATACAGTAGCTTCAATCAGCTGTATAATAAGTTACTAAGGCAGTGTATCATCAAATCTTACCCCAGTCCTCCATAATTAGCTCTACCAGATAAATAGTATTCAAAGATTTGAATCGCAACTAGCCGACACAATGTCTGCACAGAAGGAAAAAGAGCAACACACTTTTTAAGACCAACTCCATTGGAAAAGGAAAAAAAACAGAGATAATATAGGCAATCCAGAAGAGAAAGTAACAAAATTAAGGTCAAAAGTTTTTCCGGTGGCAATAAAGCCCTGAGCTCTAAGGTGATCCATTCCAACAGAAATAAGGATCCATATTAAGGTTTAACAAAGACCACTTATTCAATAATCTAATATAAAAAGAGGTGGCAAATATATAGACGGGTAACCAAGTTTTAAACAACAATTACATTGGATAGTAGCAGCAAATAAGATGTCCGATGCAGATTCGAGAAAGTGAATGTAAACTCCTATGCAATATCCAAAGCAAAACAAAGTGCACTTAGACGCCTCAAAATCAGCCATAGCACAACGTTACAGCCTCACGAACCCAAATGTAAATTCGATACTTTTAATCCCCAATCAACAAGTCCTTACACTCAAGGACAGTAGAATACTACTCCCTCTGTCTTCTTTCTTCTTTGACGGATACATTAATCAAAGGTAAACAAAGGATTGGACCAAAGCGACTACTTGACATTACCACAAAGTTCAAATCTTTAATAACACAAAAGGCGCAACAAATTAACAATCACCAATAGAAATACACGAAAATAATCTACAAATCTAGACAAAAATCAAACTCTGAATGAATTCAATTACAAATGAAATCCCTAAATTCTTATTGTTCAATAGAGACAAGTCGATTTCAAGCATCAAATCAATTGTTTAATTCTTCCTAATTCTTAGTGAGAGGTATTTTAATCAAACATAAACAAATAATTAGAACGGAACCGAAGCGGTCTCTTTACGGAACAGAATTAAGTAGACATAAACCCTATATATAAAAACCATAGGAATATGATTGGAATGAAGAAATCGGACAAAGTAATAGCAGTTGCAGAAACCCTAATTACTGATGAATCAACAAATTAATCAGTTAGAATCGTAAAATTAAAGAGAATACAGACCTGTGGCGGTAACGGTGGCGGCGGCGGAGAAATTGGGGAAAAGTGAAAAGACGAAAATCCAAGGGAATTGGATTGGATTCGATTGAATTGAATTAAGGAGAGAGAGACAATGGATTGGAGGAGTAATTGACGTTACGAATTAGGATGGAGTATTAATTAAGAGGAGATGTTTTGTGTTTGATTTGAAGAAAGAAGAAATTAGGGAAACAAGAGGTGTGTGTGATTAAAATTAAAAGGAGAATAAGAAAGCTGCGCCTCCACTTGTGTCTTTATTCTACCCTTCTAGACTTCTAGTACCTTCGCTTCTCTTTTCTTGCGTTGGTTTTTCACTTTTTCCTTCTCATTCAATTGGTGGGGTCTTTGGGCTATGAT
>JAOWBH010020355.1:0-16050 GCA_028566215.1 Silene coronaria
GCTTTATATCGTTCAATGGACCCATCAGCATTATACTTTATTTTGTAGACCCATTTGCAACCGATTGCCTTCTTATGTGGAGGTAGAGCTTCGAGAGTCCAAGTATTGTTTTTTTCGAGAGCATCGAGTTCGACTTTTATGGCGTCACGCCATTCTTTAACCTGCACGACATTTTTAAAAGAACTAGGCTCGTGATTCTTAGTCACGGCCGACAAAAAAACTTTATGGTTAGGAGAAAACTTGGCATAATTTAAATAGTGAGAAAGAGGGTACGCAGTACCTGAAGACGATGTGGAGGCCACGAGAGAGTTTAACGAGGGGCGTGGTTTGGAAAGGACAAATCCGTTTAAATTGGAATTTGGTATTTTAATTTGATGCCCGCGACCTTTGGGTGGGGAAGTAGCGGCAGTGGATGCCGGGACAGACGGGACAGATGGGCTAAGTGAAGTAGACACGGGTGAGGTAGACGGTGTGGTAGATAATGGGGTGGGGCTGGTCGTGTCTGACGGTGTAGACGTGATAGCTATGTCTTGGGCCGAGGGGGTTGATGGTGGTTGGGGAGTAGGGACAATTATGGGTTGCTCAATAGAGTTTAATGAGTCAGCCAAGAAGGAAGAACTAGTGTCAAGATCGTGAAGGTTAAGGCCTTTAAAAGGAAATTCGTTTTCAACAAAAATAACGTCGCGGGAAGCAAAATAAGACCCGGTGTCCAAATCGTAAAGCCGCCAACCTTTCTTACCAAACGGATAACCAATAAAAATGCATTTGCGACTTTTGGAGGCAAATTTGTCATGAGAACGATTTAAGTGTCTCGCATACGCAAGACATCCAAAAGTACGTATGTTTTCGAAAGGTGGAGGTTTATTAAAGAGCATTTCATAAGGCGTTTTGCCATGTAGAAGAGGTGTGGGCGTACGGTTTATGAGATAAACTGCACTCAAGACAGATTCTCCCCAAAAATATAATGGTAAACTTGCTTGAAAGAGAAGAGCACGCGCGACATTTAAGATATGACGATGTTTACGTTCCACCCGTCCATTTTGTTGGGGGGTGTCAACGTTAGACGTTTGAAAAAGAATTCCATTTTCGGTGAAGAAAGGAATAAGGGGTTGAAATTCGGTACCGTTATCGGTGCGGAAATTTTTTATTTTTTTTTCAAATTGTCGTTCTATCATAGCAAAAAGATTTAATAAAGTTTGTTTAGTGTCACTCTTTCGACGTAAAAGATAGACCCATGTGGAACGGGAAAAATCGTCAACAATTGTAAGAAAATATGTAGACCTACATGATGCATTTTCAGAATAAGGACTCCAAAGATCACAATGAATAAGATCAAAAGATGAAATAGCATGACTTGAACTTAAATGAAATTGTTCGCGAGTTTGTTTCGCGCGTAAACAAATGTCACATGTTTTGCTCAAAAAAATGTCCGATGTTCTAGAGACTTTATTTAAGAAAGGCAAAAAACGTGAAATATTTGAAGAGGGGTGCCCCAACCTTCGGTGCCACAATTCAACAGAGTTATCCCTCCCAGCTAGACAAGCGTGTGCTTTATCGTTTCGGACACCTTTGAGATAATAAAGCCCCTCGTGCTGCTCACTCGCGCCAATCACCGTCCTCGAGATACGGTCCTGAATTAAACAAAGATTATGAGAAAATTGAATTGTGAGACTTGTGTCTTTTAAAAGACTTGACACGGAAAGTAAATTACAATTTAAGTTAGAAGCATATAAGACATCTCGTAAAATAAGACGAGAAGAGAGATGTATGTCGCCACTCTGTGTAGCAATAGTAAGATCGCCATTTGGTAAGCCAACGGATAATGGCGTAATATTTTTAATATTATAAAAATGGGAGAGACAACCCGACATATGGTGGGATGCTCCGGTGTCAACTATCCAAGAAAAAAGGGAGATATTACCATTTAAGCGATCAGCGGAAGCTTCTGATTTGCGTGAATGCCATAAGGTGCTTAATTCGTCCAATTCTTGCGGAGACAAAGAATTGAGATCAAGCCTGTCAAAATTGGCCAACGGACCTCGAGAACAACCTTCCCCTGTACTAGAAGTAAGAGCCTTACCCAAAACCATGTGAGCTTTAGGGGCAGAAACAGAGGGTAAAACAGGGGTGCCCGACGGAGCAGACACAGAGGAAGCAGTTTTGGTGCGAGGATCAGGAACGAAGACTGCATTAGTCAGGTCAGTGACGCCTTGGGCAAGGTAAATACGGTTACGCGGGCGATCACCCCACCACTCAGGAAACTTACCCGTAACTTGATAGCAATATTGTAAACTATGCCCAGATTTCTGACAAGCTAAGCAAAAATATTTCGAGGGTTCGGAATTACGACGACTATCACGGCCCCCTCCATTTGATTGTCGTTGGTCATGGGAAACACGGGCTGCAAAGGCCATGGGAGTGGGTGTAGGTTCGGTTTTATGCAAAGACAACTGCCTAACCCCCTCATCTTGCAAGACACGATTGTAAACAAGATCTAAAGAGGAGAAATACCAATGATTTGGGAACGGGTGTTTGCAAAACGGTCATCGAGTCCAATAAGAAAATCACGAACCTGTTTCTTCTCCCTTCGAGTGTTAATGATGGTGAGCCAATCACACTGGCATGGATTACATGAGCAAGACGGAAGAGCGTCAAGGTCCGAGATGCTATTCCAGATGGCCGTCATCCGACCATAATATGCGACTAGTGACTCAGTCGGACCCTAACGGCATGCCAATAGATCGGCCTGCAATTGATAGCTTCGCGATTCGTTAATTTGACTAAAACGATTTTTGATATCTAACCAAACCTGTTTTGCCTCAGGACGGAGCGCTATTTGTTTGCGTAACTCAGCGTCAATGGTGTTGAAGATCCACATAGTAACCAGGGCATTAGCGGATTGCCATGCCTCGAATTTGTCCTCTGTGGTGGCAGGTTTGGTAATGGATCCGTCTATATACCCGAGTCGTCCTTTAGCCATGAGTGCTAAAAGGAATGAACGGGACCATTCATCACAATTGTTTCCATTGAAAATAATCGGGGTAATACTGTGCCCCGTATGCTCAACATTAACCATAGTGTAAGATGGAGTTTTTGAAGTGGGAATAATCTCAGTATTCGTCATGGATGAACGATTTGAGAGACAAAGAAGAGAAAAGACGGCAGAAAAGAAAAAAAAATTGAAACTCGCTCTGATACCATGTTAAAGATGTAAACGAGAGAAATTATATGGCAAACGTAATACAATTGAATTAATTCTGAGATGTTGCTTTACGTGAGTTTATTCTATTCTATTTATACAAACTAAGGAATAACATATTTACGGTAGGAAACAATTTACATCGCTAATTACGGAAGGCAAATAATATATTGCCTTGTTTAGAGAAGAGCCAACGACTCTATGAGCTGTGCTTCAACGGCTCTTTAGGAGCTATATGTTATTAGGATCTCTCCATTAATTACATAATTATAGACATAAACTCTACGTCTATGGTGATAGTTATGCCACTAATTTTGTGATTATGGTGCTTTTAATCACTTTGACATTTTGACTTTCCTTTTTAACATATCTTCGATATGTCATCTCCTAGTTCTCTATGATAATTTTGAGCATACCATATGAGCTCTAAATTCTTATGATTGAGTACACAAATTTTCTTTTGCAGTGACCTCCATGTCACAAAACAACATCTATTCTCTAATTATATCTCTACCCCATATAGTAACCCTATATTTCTAACAAGCGACGCCTCAAATACAGCCCAGAAGTAAATATGTACATTGAAGTGAGAATGAAGCCTAGAAAAAGTATCTCCTAGTAACAATGTACATAAAACCACTACTTCAAAGTCATTTCTTATTTACGAGTCTTGTTATTCAAGTCGGATTACTTTCATATCTAGTCCATGGCTCCATGCCCGGACTCTCCCCACCCCATAATTCCCCGTTCAATAACGACTGCGCTTACGACTTACCAGTTACCACAGTGAGGTTCCGCGCCAATAATTCATTCCGTTGCCATCTCTCAATGTAAACCTATTATCATCATTCTCAACTATCCCTTCTCTTCATCTATGCGTCACTCCTTTTCCGGTAATTTCAATTTCCCTCTCTTTAATTTTATCTGAAATTTGCTTAAACTTCAGCTCAATTTGCTTCGTTATCGTTTCGCAATTGATGAATTTTGCTTTAAATCCAGATAATGAACACGCTGTATACAATACTGTGAACAATTAATCGGCTTATTGTAGTTAATTCTAGCAATTTTAGCTGTTGCGACTATTTTTGTTGAGTATTTCATGTTTTTAGGTCTATATCGGTTGCATTTGTTAATTAATTGATCCGTTACTTTCATTAATTTGCGCTTTTATTGGTAATGTGTGTAGTTTTATGTCAAATTCATCTTTCAATTACAGCAATTTTAGCCGTTGCGATTACTTATTTTTCCAGTTGCATTCGTCATCTAATTGATTGTTAAGTTCCTTGATTTGCGCTTTTTAGGGTAATGTATGTAGTTCTAAGTCAAATGCATCGTTCAATTGGAGCAATTCGAGCTGTTGCGAGTTGCGACTACTTTTGATCAGGTCATCTAATTGATCCTTACATTCTTGTAATGGCGCTTTTAATGGTGATATATGTAGCTCTATGTCAAATACAAAGTTCAAGTCAAACAGTTCTAGCTGTTCCAGCTACTTTTGATCAGTATTCTGTAATTTGTAGTTCTATTTCAATCAGATTCATCACCTAATTGATCCGCACATTCATTGAGTTGTGCTTTAAGCCTTTAAATGGTTGCTTTCCTTAAATTCAGTGTGTTGTACATTTTGTAACACAAATTTCAACAAATTCAGACGAAAATTTCATCTGCACTTGCTGAAATTTGCATTTTTATTTCTTTTCCGTTAATTTCTCTCTGATTAGTTTCCTTGCTTGAGTGTATCGTATTTCTGATTTCGTAGTAAAATAGGAAGCATGAGAGTTTGTGGAGGTCAAACTAGTGAACAAGTGAGAGATAAAAATGAAAACGTGTGGCAATGAAAGCGTAAGTAAATTAAATCAAATGATTAAAATGATTTTTTAAAACATTTTGTAAATTGCTGTTTGATATGTAAAAGTATGCTTATATTAATAAAATGTAGACGGTGATAAGTTTCAAACTGATAAAATGCTCAATCTTCACTTGTAGAGGTCAAATTTCGAGGGTTCCCTGGGTAAGTAAATGTGTTTCCTTGCTGACTGAACGCGACACTCTGATACAGAGACTGAGGTGAAGAGGTGGATTGGTATCGGCAAAAATGTTGCAGTGGATGGGAGGGTCAAGGAGGAAAGTCACAGCTGTAAGTGCACATGTAACTTCAGTTGTTTGCATTGCTTGGATTTACTGAGAGTTTTAAGCCACACATAATACTTGTTTCTTTCCGATGGAGAAGTCGCTTGATATTTTCATTGTTTTTTCCATTTATGGGCTATGGCTTGATCCTAAAATTCAATGCTCGCATTATCATTTTCAAGAAGCACAATAAATCATACGAACCTTGATCTTATGATGAACCCTTGATTAGTTTTGTCACATGGCTGCTTGGTGTTTCTTTTTTGCATTTACCACAATATGTAGTTTGTTTTGTTGTTCTCACTAACTTGACCTTGGGCTTCCTGCTTGCTGGTTGGGCTTCATATCTTATTGTGCGGCGTGGACGTAAAATTCAGTCGAGGAAGTCAACACAGAAAAGGTAGCCTTTTTTTCGCCTTCTCTTTCCAATTCTCATGTTCCTGAGGTACAACTAGCATTTGTTAGTATTTTCTTTTGTTTAGGGATGCTGCTTGTGTGTCATAAATCTTTACGTTTAGATAGGGATATCGTTTCAGGCCAGGATGTTTATGTTTATTTGTTCAATTCTATTTCTGCTGAGATGTTAATATTTCGGTATTCCTTCCCTATATTCTAAAAACAAAGAATAGTAAGTCTATGGCTCCCATGGAATTAGTAACTACTACAGAGTACTTGAGATAGTTGTACCTTGGCTGATGAACCTCGTGATGTTTATCATCTCTTTCAATGTACTGGGAGAATAGTTGCTAGAAGAAAGCACTTAATCGAAGATCTTTAACCTGCTTTATTGAATAATCATGACCTTGTAGGCAACAACAGTTCTTTGAACAAAGGAAAAGACAGCAGCAGCAACAGGAGGCTACTAATGTAAAGGGCCATAATGATAGTCCTGTCTCATATGCCCAACAAAAGGGAAATAGATCACTGGATATATTGAGTATTCTCAACCTTCCGAAAGTCTCAGAAGAGAGCAGACCTGCACGTGTCAGCGGTTAGCAAAACTAATCAACCAACTACTATTTCAGCACTCATGATAAAATCTTCTTAACTCAACTATTAGTCGTTTATCTACTTCTGAACCGAAGATGAAATCTAATCGCGATCCTTGTTAAATAACTAAACTCCTTTAAATTTCTTATCTATGGCTTGTAAGTTGTAACTACGCGAAAAGAGTGTAGAATTTCTTGCAGATTTTTCCTTGAATAAGGTTCTCTAGCTCCCTTTTAGCATGAACTACTCAGAGCTCAACTTTCAATCTTTCATAATGATACTATGACAGAGAGCACATCAGTGATGGCCAACAGAGCTCCTTGTGCAAAAGCTTTTGAAACTGTAGAAATAAGTAGGTTACCGACAATGTGATCAGGTTTCATATCTTCGAAATATATATGAACAACAAAAATGAAATCTGAGATCTTGCCTTGTCAGAGAATCATCAAAGGTCCATGAGGTCACCAATAGCAGTAACCAATGAAGTTGCTGCTGCAGACTGTATTGAACCAACGGCAACAAGTATGCCCCTTCTTATTGCTGAATTGTGATCATTTGTAGCATCTAAAGCCTATAGTGATTACTTATGTTAACCAATTCCAAGCCAATTTTTTTGACTGAAGCTTTGAGGTTATATAGCTAACGTGGTGGTTTTTAAAGATTACATAAAATATGTGCTGAACCAGGGACACTATCAAGCCATCATGGGGAAAAGGTGTCAGCAAAAGGGTCAGTCTCTCATTTGAGGATATTCAGTGCAAACAGCGTTTCAAGTAATAATGCATCTTGTGTGGTTCAATACTCTGAAATCTGAATGTCTGATACAGTTGTAGTCATATTGTAACATATCGTATTCGAAATACTCATCACTTAGAGGTATTTATCTATTTATTATAATCACTTTGTCTGTCTAATTTTTTTAAAAGGAAAGAATGCTCTACGTTTTTAGGAGTTTTATTGCCTCATTCGTATGTTGCAGTTTGTCGTGTTTCCCTTTCCTTTTTGTCCTTTTTTTAATCTTGTAATTTTACCTTTCAATCTTTCATTACAGTTTCAAACATCATGTTGGTTTTATTTTGAAAAGTAACAGGTTTGACCATTGGTTATGGTTCGTCATCTTAGTCGAGAAAGTGTACTTATGATGCTTCATTATATTCACTGCCTCTTCGGGTTTTGACTTTGCCAAATGTTAGCATTGTTAAACTCAATTCTATCTATTTGATGGTTCCAGCACAACCAGCAGTCGGAAAAATACGTCAATGGCCAGAAATGCTGAGTCAAAATGCTGGAGAATTGACTCCTCAATCCGTGAGTTGTAAAACATCTCTTTGTTCTTCCGAAGCAGACATTCTTCACCAGATGAATTTACTTGTTCTTTACATTTTAACTTTTTCAAGAGACTTCCATTTTGGATATAATTGGTGATGACGGACCAACTGATGCCTCAGAAGGAAAGCCTGCACACGAAGCTCACGTTGCTTTTTCTGTAGACGGTGTTGTACTTCTGTTTATCATATCTATTTTTTTGTTTGACGTTTCTGGACATTACTTCTAAAAAGTTCTCTTAAGATTATCAAAGGGCAGTAGAAATATTGTTGTGTAAAATGAGTACGTGTTTCTTATCAGCCAAATTAGAGATAAGTTAAAACGACAATGTTAATAGCATTGCTTGATAGCCTTTTCCTGAATCTTTACACGTCATTTTTTGTTCCGTGTTCTAACAAATGACCCATTTTATCAGGGTTAGGGGATCTAGGAACAGAAACACCTAAGCAGTCTCCCCAGCAACCTGCAAGGTAATAGCTACTTCTGCACTTGGAGATGAAGATAGGATAAATTAGCGTACGGCGTAGTAGGCATTTTGGATGACAAACGTAAAGCTGTGGTTTAATGAGCTCTCAACATGCAAGAGGTTCAGACTGTACTTTTCCTGTGTGTGTTTTTAAAAGGCGGATGGTGGGTGGTGTTTGGCTCACAAGCAATGGTTAAAGTCTAGATAGTATAATCTTATGATGTCACTGGTTGTGGTTTGTTGATATGCCTTGCAAGCTTTGTTTGATCATTCTGCATTAGTAGTTAATAATTAATGCAAGCTGAAGACACCAGGTACTGATACTGCCTTCCTATGTACTACAGGATAAGTTGTGATGATAAATCATCATTTGGCAAGGCTGCTAAGAAGTTGCACTTACGCAAAAATTTGAATAGCATGCTAGATGAACTTGAAATGGAAACGGTTAGAACATTAAACTAGCTCTTTCTTTTGAAATTTCTGTAGTGTATTGGCATTTGTAATTTGTTCACAAAAATGTGCTGAAACATAGTAGACCTGTCACACCAGAACTTAAGGTTTATCAGGGTTTGTGAGGGGCTGGGACATAGGTGTTTCGAATAAATAGATTTGACTGTCAAAAACTCAAAATTTCAATGATTTTCAGATTTGGTTTTCTGTCTGCCCAAAAATTCTGGGTTCTCTAGGTGGGAGATCTGGAATGTTTCTAAATGTAAATAATCCTGATTATTTAAGCTGTAGCATGTTTGTTCTTTCATTAGTTGTAAATGAAATGGCTGGATAAGAAAACACTTCACAATGTGCTTTGTAATGTTTATGCCTTATTGAAGGCTTGCAGCTGCTGTGTCTTAAGTGATACCAAACTCTATTATTTGCTTAATGTTTGAAAATTGAGGGGTAGATAAGATTGATTCGAGTTTCATTTCCTTGCCTTCCAGTGATCTACGATAAAGGCACAACCATATTAGAGAATATTAGGTCATTATATTATCCTACAAACCAGAAATTATTTAGTAGAAAAAAAATTGAAATGTGTCATGGTGGGCAAAATTGTAAGCAAGCCTAGACCTGACAAACCTGTCATTTGGGTTGGGTACAAGTGATGTTGGCTTGGTCTGGCAATTTCAGGTATTTGATGTCGGATCTGGTCATTTCGGGTTCAAATATGTTTTCAGTTATGCAATTATTGAGTCGTTGATAGGTGAGGGTTAGTTTGGACTTCGGAGCCATCAAAATTCGTGGCAATGATAATTTGGGTTTTAGGTCATATTTTGGTTGGTCTACTTGGGACAGGTCAGGTCTAGCGAAACCTACGGAAAGATAAAAAGTACACTAAGAGTACAAAGCTAGCCTTGAATTCCTGTCCACCAGTCTACAAATTTCACGGTAGAAGTCATACAAACAATTTTATATCAAATTCTAGGTTTCTAGCACAGGCTCCAACCCTTAGCATCCCTAGCTCTGTCCCTGACACAACCCGTTATGAAAATTTCGTATTATGCTCACGTAATGATAAAATAGATGAAGATCTGTGACATTGACAACTCTAGAGAGGGGTTGTCTTACTGGCTGAGTGTCTTCGAGATGATTATTCATTAGTTTGCGGATGATGATATTCTTTGGTGTCTATTTCACACACAGGCGTAGCAACCTGTACAGTTATTGTTTGTCAATCAAAGATGTGTTGGTTATTTTATTCGGAACATATTGCACTTTTAATAGATTCTGCTACTCAGATTCTTAATTGATGAAATGCAGGAATGCTTTTTAAAGGACACTGGAGAACCAACTTGTGACAATCACCTAGATTCATTTCTCATGTCAGAAGATGTGCTCTCGCCATTAAGCTACTCAGAGCATGAGCTATCAACTGTAAAAGCTGGCAATAAAAATAACACCAAACAATGGGAGATGAATTCGCTGAATGAAGACAGAGATACTGATTTCTGGAATGGTATGGGAATATACTGGCTGTGAAATTTATTGTCCTGTTCTGTGCAATTGATTTTTAGTTATTTTTTATATGCTGAAAGGCAAGAGATGTGACCAAATTGATTTCATAATACTACTTTTCATCGTATTTATATCCATGTCAAAGTTAGGTACTCAAAATTCTTAATAATGTTTCAAAGCACAGACTATTAGTGTTGTTGAGTTTCCAAATATGCTGTGTTTGACCATTGACAATACTGCTATCACATTGCAAATTTATAGGCGAAATACTCGTCAAATCATGTATGTCTGTATTGTACCTGAGATTTCTATCTGACTGTATTACTAGCCACTTGCCAAAGCCCTCAGTCATAATATGGGGTGGGTTTGTTATCCTTGTCGAATTCTAGAATATTCGAAAGTTTGTATGTTCATAACTGACTTTTTTCTTTGATCATCTGGCAATGGGCTCTCCGTTCTTAGACGGCAACATAGCTAATGAGAAATGTGGATTGAACTGGAAGAATGGTGATGCTAATATCTTGAGAAATGTCTCTCCAGTTTTTGGGTCAGGAGAGCCGCTGTTACTCCCTAGGTAGATCTGTAGCAGAACTATTGTTGCTTTAGTTCTTCAAAGGACAGATTTTAACTAACCACTTTGACAACTAATGCAGGTCTCAAGAGTATAAAACTGCTAGATACAACGATTTAGGTTCCTAACCTCTTTCTTACTTTTCTGTATGCTTTGTCAGTCTAAATACTTTGATCAGTGAGAGTTACTGACTGCCTCTTCTGCTCCTCTTCATTTTGGACTGGTTTTTTGGCTGCGTCTTTTAGATGAAGGAGATCGTCTATTTTCTTCTTTGGAGGAACCCAAGTATGTTAAACTCCCTTCAGAAAAAAAAAAGGCGACAATAAAAAACCTTGTTAATGCTGAAATCCATACAAAATTCTACAAATTATACTGAATAGCCTTAACTGTTTCCTATGTGTTAGGTACTCTTCCTTTATGTGCAATTACAAACGACGAGCTACGTGTTTGTCTCCTTACATGGGTATGGAAGATAGAGGAGATAATTTGACCTCATTTAGGTGAGTGCTGGCAATCATGTTAGGACTTCTAAAGTTAGTCATGATTTCTATGCATGAAGTACATGTTTCACTAATTGTATTCTCTCCCCGTCTTAGCAGTGAAGAGTCATGCTCATCGACTGCAGGTATCTACAATTCTCAACTCAGGAAATGCAATTAGCATTGCTTGTTAAGTTGTTCGCTCCGCCTACAATTTATAGCTAGTATGACTTCTAAAGAGTTCCAACTAATTGTAATATGACTTGGTTTATAAATTACAATGTGCTGTCCTGTGTAAAATGGTAAATTAGAGCTGAGACGCCTAAAGGAAGCATAATTTCTTTATCGTTGAATTATCCATGGGTAGTCGAGTTGTTTATCAGCTCAGGCACCACGAGAGCAAGGTGCTAGGCAATTAAAATTTTGCTACTTTAGACCTAATGTTCTCTCAAAATGCTATGGTCAAGTACTCAAGTTGTTTCACCCTATTTGGAAGTATAGGGTTGGATATATTTCAGGTTTATTAAATTAACTTGTTTTGGAAGTACTTGCTTTGATATTTTTATCTTCAGTGATGGGTCGAAAGGTTGCTGGTATGCCATCTGGAAGACACGTAAGAAGATACGATGAGGATCTGCCTTGGCAATTAAACTCAAATGCGAAAGAGAATTTACATGAAGAATTGCAGGACATAATGACACATGAAAATAGACGAGCAGAGGAATGTAATAGGTCAAGAAAATATCAGAGATCAAATGCAGGGCACACAAAATCTGCTTACATTTCAGAGGGTATGTTGAACGAGAGATTCCAAGTTGAAGGTAGCTGGTTGCCCGAGAGCAAGTTTCCGTTTGGTAACACAGATACAAATCCCGGTATTTTCAATCCGGCATCTTGGAAAAACAGACCCAGCTCCCCGAGAAGAGGTCCATTTGGTACAACCAATGTACAAGATGATCCACCTAATAGCTCTGGTTGCCATTCAGGCATATTTGAAAAAAAGGCTCCTGGAGAATTTTCACCGGAAAATATTCCATTCTTTCAAACCTTCTGCCCGGGGCAATATTTCAATACCTCATTTTCCATGGGAGGTAGCTATAAGGAAAGCTCATGTGATGTGAGGGATGACCTTAACATCCCAGTTCAGTCTCCAAACTTTGCAGATGTGGCTGATTGCTTCGGAGAAACAGAAGCTGCATTTCCAGTTCCAGAATTATCGGCCCAGGGAAGTGTCACCCAGGAAGTAGGTGACAACCTTAAAAGCAAGACAGAAAAGATCAATCAAAATTCTGCCGAAAGCATGAATACAAGCCATGAGAGAAAATCAACTGGTGAAGAAACAAATATTAAGGAAAATGAAAGCTTTATTTGCAAGGAGAACAACAGCAACCACAAAGTGATAATCACAAATTCTTCAGAAGAAGATGCGGAGGAGACATCACCACCAGTTATGATCCAACATGAGTTCGATGACGAGTTGGATACAAAAGAGTCAGTTGAGATGCTCTCAATTTGTTTCTGGTCCTCACAAAAACTTGTATGAGAGTTTCACAAGTGAGACCAAATCACTATCCGTTTACCTAGATGAGGAATACATGAGGTTTGGGATGGTCTCACATGTGAAACAGTCTCATACAATACTCTGTTTTCATTTTGTTCGCACTCTTATATCTTTCCTCATCATTTTTTTAATGCTTCAGCTCCATAAAACTAGCTCTAAACTTTGCATCCACTGTTTCACTTTCAGATCGCAGAGGAATATTCCAGGTCTTTGTCAACAGAATCTCAAAGGTTCTGGTTTTGATACTGTTTCTCTTCAGATTCAACATAGCCATTACTCTACCGCTAATTTAAACTTTTTTCAACAGTTTCTGTGGCTGATGTCAATTGTTTTGTGACCAAGACCGTGAAGAATGACAAACTAAAAGGATTTGAAGCGAAGACATCGTTGATTGAATCTTCGTGCCAAGTAATGACAGTTGAAAGATATGTATTCCAGCTTTTTTGTGTGTCACAACAAAAGGCTGCCGTGTGGGACAGTACAAAGAGACTCTCATGATGTTTGATATGAACATTGCAGACGTAAGTATTCCAAATGGTATTTTAAAGTCTTTTCTTCTCGATTTAGCATCTGTGATGAGTAGTATTGCATTATCAATCGGTACTCTTTGAATGATGTAGCTTTACCTTGATTGCTTCTCTTTGCACAGGAATATGATATTGTTCAGGTGATCCTGTCAATTGCTATCTGCTATGGAGTATAGTTGTCCTTGAAACTCGTGGGGAGCCTATGCAAGCACGTTTTACTAGTTCAACTCGCATTTTCTTATTAATGTAAATATATTTGCCATTATTAAGCTCTAAAGATATAGTGTAGAATCGGATGGTATAATAGACTCATAGGCTAGCCGAACGAAACATTACATTCTCATTACAACTTAATCAGGCAAATAATATTTTCACATAAACACAATTTACAATAATACATAGTACCAATGATGTATTCAAATTAATTGTCTCTATGACACCGATTTAAACGGGTGGGAGGCCGATGATACGAGTTAGCCGGCTTCAAAGGTCCATTAGGCACATTAGAAGCTAAGCAGCCTGGAGGAGGATTGTGTCTCTTGCATGGATAAAGACTATTAAAGAGCCTCAAAGCTTATAAACTTTGAGCCTTACTATTGTTGGACATGAACACAAGCCCAATCAATAAAATGCAATAAATCCATTACTTGAGACTTGTTTGATTTGTCATCAACTAATATTTTTCGATCACTTTTTAACTTTTGGATAGTTTTTCGCAAGATTATTAGATCTTATTTATTAGTTGATGATCATAGTAAATAAAATATGTTAAATGTTGGGAGTTTATATAGTCAACTAGTATTGTCACCCGTGCAATGTACGGAATACATAAGTATGTTTTCCTAGAATTTTGACGTTTATTTTTATACGTTTGAACACCAATTTTAACTTGAGTCTAAATGTATAACAAATTCTTGTACAAATTACGATATATAGTACAAGGTTACGTATTTTTTTTAAATATAGAAAATTGTCGATTACAGCCTTTTAAAAATCACTTTTTGAAAATTACAGCCTTATATAATTTTTTTTTTGTAAATTACATCCATAATATCACTTTTCTTCTAAAATTGCGCCATGTTAAGGATTCCGGTGAATTTTTTAAAAATCTGACCGATATACCCTCATCTTGTTTTATAGCTTAGTTGCCCAGATTTTTTACCTTTGCTTAACCTATTACCTCTCTCATATCATTTTACCCTAAAATCACTCATCTTCCTCAACACTCTCTAAAAATTTACCCTAATTTCTACTAAGTGGCAAAGTGATGCCATCGTTTGACGGTTCTACTTCGAAGAGTAAGTGTTCATACACCCTAACTATTTTCAATTTGAACAAAATCCGTTTCCTACTGACATCCATTCCCCATTTTCCCTACAGAAATCAATTCCCTATTTCCCCTATTGTGGATGTAATTTACAAAAAAAAATTATATAAGGCTATAATTTTCAAAAAAATGGTTTTTAAAAGGCTATAATCAACAATTTTCTCTAAAAATTATAAAAGAATATTATAGAAATGCTTTTATAAAGGAGCCAATAAATAAGAAATGAGGTGAGAGAGAAATTAATTAGTAAGAGAAAGTGGGTAATTAATTAGCATGAAAAAGGGTGGGGTCCATTTATTTTTTCACCCTTTAAATTCATCACCCTTTAAATAATACTTCCCTTTTATACTAAGGTAGAAATATATACAAATTATAGGGTGTGAACACTTCTCTATTAGCAGTAAATATTTACCAAATAATAATAGGAGTAATTAAGGGAAATCAATTAGCAATATACACAAGCTAAACTAATGAGATATACATGCCTAGAATAACAAAAATGGCAAATTGACTAAGATACTCCATGATTTGTAGAGCAAATAATAGACTATACCACCCGTTATGGAGTGATTAGCTTGAGCATCTTTGACCTTTGATTCCATATGATTAATATCTTTGACAGCAGGCATGAATTTTTATTGTTTACGGCCATAGTTTCGAATTCATTCAAGACCACAGCACGAGAAGAACAGGAACCACTTCCAGCCATTGCATTGGCACGTGCCGGCAGCCTTTTTTTTTTCAATTCGGATTTTGAGTTATTAACGTCGGCAGTCATTTAGAGACCTACTCTTCAAAAAATTAAAATCCATAATAGAAACGAGACAATGTGTGAATGAGAATTATTATTGGATGATCTATCCTTGAATGATGCAACGGCTCTTTGGAGCTAATTGTTGGCAATAATGGTCCTTTTAGGAGGACCTAGCTAATAGTATTAGCTTAGAGTCAAATATATAGTGTGACAGAAGATATACTTAGAAGATTGCAAGTCAAAGAATTAAGAAAAGATCACGATTTGGTTGTGATCTTATCAGAATCGTCGATTATGATTCTTCGTCCTCACATGAATAATCAATCACGCCATACGTAAGAACTGACTACCATACTCCATTATGCACGTCCTATAAATCTATATAAATTCATCGCTTTAATCTATTCAATTACTTACAAAATTATAATTATATTCACACACATATAAGATTTACTCTAAAAAATGAAGGTCGTATTTTCATGCACCACAATTTTTTTCTTATTTTTTGTTTTTAATGTACATGGTTCAAATTCAAGCATTGATAATTTTATCCAATGTCTTCCAACCAAGTCGAGTCCGGCAAACCCGATCTCTAAGGCCATTTTCCAACCTAGTGATCCATCGTTTTTAGATGTTTTACAAACATACGTACGTGATAGTCGATTCAACACATCGTCAACTCCGAAACCGCTAGCTATAATCACTGCCCTAGATGTATCCCATGTCCAAGCAACTATACTATGTGCTAAGGCCAATGATGTTGAAAT
>JAOWBH010020466.1:0-16046 GCA_028566215.1 Silene coronaria
TTAATCTATTCTCAATTTAAATTATATGTTCCAATGAAATAAATCCGATCTTGATTTTAAAACCTATAAGTTTACCTGGTCTTTTGTATTATGTTTCACTCCTCATTTGTTTTCCACTTTTTCTCTATATTTTCGCGTTTTGAGGTGTGCTAGTATCCATTGACGGTTCTAAAATATGATTAATGTCATCTAATCCCAAATCATTTTGGGATTAAGGCTTTGATGATGTTGTTGATCAATTTTAGTGCTTATAGATACCTCATCCATTTAGGAATTTTATTACGTTTACTTTTTGCACAATCGTTCAAGATATGAACACATTAGTTATATACTTTGTTCATAAGAAACATTGAATTGACATTGGGAGTGTCGCTTCTTGGCTATTGACAATCACGGTCCGACATCACTTCCTACCCCAAAACTCAAACTTTTTTTTTGTCTAATGAAGCTTGCACTTAGTTCCTTTACAATCGAGGGAGAGGGGGAATTTGAAACTAAAATCTATTACCCAAAATACCTCCGTCTTAGCCTATATATTAATACTTCCTTTTTAAAAAAAAAAAAAAAAAAAAAAAAAAAATCTCCACTCCTATATGAACACTACAAATGCCTCTCTAAGTTGCTCTCCAAATGGTCCCTACAAATGGAGAGCACAAAAAGTGTGTTTTTTCCCTACAACAGGAGCTCTCCAAGGAGAGAGAAAGTGCACTGCATGAAAAAAAAAACTGAAAAGGATCTCTCTTGGTGCTTTTGGGGAAGAGCAAAAGAGAGCTCTTGGAGAGTTAACTCTCCATTTAATTTGTGAGTGAACAAGTTTATTTTACAATATTTTTTAATGTAAATACAAAAAAGTGGATACAATATTTTAGATGGAGAACACATTTAAGAGTTTTATTGCTGTAGAAGAAAATTTGATGTTAGCTATCAAATGAAAGAGGGTGCAAATGGAGAGCAAAGTAGACACTTTCCATTTTTCATTAGTGTACATGCTCTAACACGAAACACTTTCACCTTGATGACCACCCAATTCACTAAATAAATTTCTAAACACCACTTCAAATTTAAAAACTACTCTCTCGAGTCTCTCCCATTCATTAACTTATTTACATTTTTCTTTTCTTGTACATTTTACATATTTTTACTGCTTTTTAGTCTATATGTATGGTTAACATAACATAAGTAGTCCCTCTCTCTCACGATCATTTGTCTTATCTATTTCATTTTAGGCTTTCTTATTCATTTGTTTACTTTTATAAAATATATGAAAGTTTATCATGGACAATTAGATCATTCCGATTAATTAAAGTCCACTTGTTAGTTATGATCCTCTAACATCTTTACAAATAGTCACCTACCTTTCTTTGTTTTTTTTTATGTCAAATGACCGGGTTCGAGCGGGTATCATCAAAATCAGTGAAGTTGTAATTTCTAAACCATCCGAAAAAAACTGTAAAGAATCTAATAAAGATGAGAGCGTATATCATACCCGTAATGTATCGGATTATTGGGATGGGACAATATGAAGTAATGGATTGAGGGAGAGCGTAGTTTGGCGTATTGTAGAGAGTATAGTTGAAATTGGACAGATTCAAAGTACACGAGTCCTAAGCTAAGTATTATCTAATCTAAACTTCTACTAAGAAGATTAAGATTAGGTGTAGTAGCAACCGACTCAGAAAAAGTTATATGTTGACCTATTCCTTCCTTCTTAGTTCTTCCTTATTCCTTCCCCTCTTCTGCTAACAAAACCCCTTCATTTTATTTCATTCATCATATTTAAATATACCCCCTTTCCCTTTTTCTCCTTAGTTTGTTGATCAAAAACTTCATCTACCTTCAATTCCTTTAATCAATTACCTCTTTTTTATTGATTTTACATCATTTTTTGGCTAATCTTATATTTATATGTTGGTGGGTTAATTGATAATGGCTAATTTCAAGTATTATAATCAAAAAAAGAATGATTTTGGAGATTGGAAGAAATCCAAAGATCATAACTTTCATGCTCTTCCTAATCATGGATCATATACTACCAGGAAGAAGCTTTCTTCTCTTAATGGTAATTTTTTGTAATTTATTTTGCTGATTCTTAATTAATTAATTTTAATTAACTAATATTGTTTTTTTCTGATGCCCATGTCATATGTAAGAGTTTAGATCATGATAAGTTACTAAATTTGGTATGTTAAATTGATTTTTAGGTGCAGTAATATATTTTTCCCCCCTCTGAATTTTTAATGTGTAAAATTGGGGAAACAATGTGCAGTAAGCCAGTAATTGATTTTGACAGTTTGGGGGTAGTTTTACAGACACTTTTTACACATGGGTTCGTGTGAATTTCATTATTACCGAGTTTAGGGGTGTCACTGATGTTTGGAAAAAACCGAGGGTATCATGTAGAATTAATAATACCTGAGGGTACTCGTAGAAAAATCCTTAGTTTATTGTCGTTTCTAGATTTTTGGACATGGGTTGTTCTGAATGAAATTTAGGTCAGTGCACTTTTTGTTCTTAAGTTTAGGGACAATGGTTGTATTTTTGTAGCACTGTCTTTGTCTTTAGTCCTATATAAAGGAATGAAACACTGAACTGAAGAAAGCATAAAACTTTCTCTAAAACATTTTAGTGCTGTCATTATGCCACTCTGCAATTTTTTTTTTTGTAACCTTAGCAATTTAGTATAGTTGTTTTTTTTAAGGGAATCATCTGTAGAAGATGCATTATTAAAACTGTTAAGCTGCTATTAATACATTGTTAATTAGGAGTCTTGCTCTAGCAGCACTTGGCAGTTGTCCCTATATTGAATCTATAGGTGGTCCTAGTGTTGCATGGTTAGGCAACCTATTTTGCGAGTGAATTCCGTTCTAGTGTGGACGATTCGGTTTGAGGATTGTTGGAACTTGGAACCATGCATCAGCGGCTAGTACTAAATTTTATTTTGTCCATATTCAAAAAAATTGGCAACTAAAGGGAGACATTTAGAGATACCTAAACTAGTATTCCGAGTTTGCCATTGGCATTGTCATCATGATCATTATTACCCCAGTGGATAGGAGTATCTCCTGGAGGCTCCAACCAGGCAAGGTAAATAGGGAGAAGGGGCGTATATATAGCCTTATCCTTGCGTTGTTTGATAGTTCAAGTTGACCCGAAGTGCATTGTCTGCTACTGAACGAGTAAATAAGAATGAATCCTTGCAATTGTTTGTGTCTGGTTTGAACCTAGAAATTTTTGGATTGCTGTGAGTTTAGTTTTGCTTTATCCTTAATTTTTTTTTTCATGTTACGTACTTGTATGATGTAGTATGAACCATTAGATTTTGTTGCTTGATATGGATATAAAAATTACCACTCTTTGCCACCTGATTTTTGCTCTCTGAATGAGGAAGTTGCTAACTCTCCTTATTTTTCTGTAGATCGGCAGCTATCCGCTCATCAAATAGAGGAGAAATTCTGCACAACTGTAGGGGGAATTTCATGGGAAGATGTAGTGCAAAACCAAAAGTACATGTACCAGCACGAGAAGATTCTAGAGTGGAAGGATTCTGCTGTTGAGGAAGCTTTTCGGGATGCAAAAAATCGGTTTTGGGCAAAGATACATAACAAACCATGTGACATTAAACTTCCTGACCAAGATGTTTTCATCGACAAGATTGATTGGAATTCTACTGTTGATCCACAGCTCTTATCCGACTTGGAAAATTGGGAAATTGATAGTTGTAGTGAGAGTGAGAAACACACTGGCGGTGTCATAGTTGGGATTCCTTCGATCATGACTCAATGTGATATGACCCCCAGTGGCTGGGGTGACGCTGAAAAAGTGAAGCCACCTCCGGAATATTGCTCAAGGCATGATGAGGATGGAAATGATCACTGGGTTAACTATGGCGTAAATAGGGGTGATTTGACCCCTACTGGCTGGGGTGACGCTGAAAAAGTGAAGCCACAACCAGAATATTATTCAAGGCATGATCAGGTTGGAAATGATCATTGGGTTGACTATGGAGTAAATAGAAATAGAGATGATTTGAACCCTACCGGCTGGGGTGACGCTGAAGATGTGGGAAACAGCCATTGGGTTGACAATGGTGTGAAAAAGGAAGAGGCGACGATCTCTACTGGGTGGGACGATAATTGTGAATATGTCCCACAAAAGACTGTGTGGAACGGGAGAAATAAAGTGAGTGGACCGACCTGGGATGGTTCTAGAAAGCAACGGGATAATGGGTATGATAGGAAGGGTGATCATGGAGGTTGGAGCACATCGAGGTACAAAATTTCTCGATTTGAGCATAACAACTATGCAAAGCCATTAGATAATTATGGAGGTCGAAAAGGAAGTTTTTCTTGCGAGCGCCCTCTTTATACGTGGAAACCCGTCACCAGGCGATGGTAGATGCTTTTGTAGGTGAGGATTTAGTTGTGAATATGACCTTGAGATAATCCTTATTTAGAAACTAGGATTATATGTGATATGAAAGGGTTTGCTGCCTTTTTCTCGTAACCTGTAAGGTGTCTATATAATATTGTATCGAAGCAGTTCATCTTCTACCATGTCAAATTCGGGCTCGAATATCGTGGGAGGTAAGCTTGTAAACTGGACAAGTGGTTGTATTAATATTGGTCTAACTCATTCTTTGTTCTTCATGAATCACTGTGATGGAAGTTTGTTGTTTGTATCAGTGATTCTTGTGTGATCATTACTAATTGTTCTTCCTATAATTGCCATGGAAGTTTTTGGGCCCTAAGATACATTAAGGCCATGTTCTTTTTTGAGATCTAAACTTTTTTGAACTGAATTTATATGAGTTGAATTTTTTTAAATTGAACATAAAGTGAATGCTTCAAGTCTAAAAGAGCCGGGGCTATAAGTAAACACATTTATGGCCTACTTAAATATGAAACGGGTCAAATAGAGACAAAAAATAGCATGTCTAGGGAATGTTGGTCAATTTGTACCATCCATCTATCTAGACAAGACAAAAAGTAGAATGTTTGATGAATGACTGTAAACATATTTACATTCAGTCAACATCAAGCGAACTGCGAATCTAAGGAAGGACTGGTGGAGTATTACTTACCTCGTACGGAGTAGTTGGTTAAGATGCCTTGGAATATTCTATTCTTTCCTTCCACAATATGAAACCGAAATTGAACAATAATAACTCTCTCTTTTATGTGGTTGCATTTTAGCCACTTAACCACGGCTACATGCCTACATGTCACGTCCAAACAAACACCCTTACATTTATTGCATAATTCATAGATAACTCGGGTGACAATGTTTTCGATCAAACCTAATAATCAACACGAAATTTAGATTAAACCGACTACTTTACTAAACTGTGTAAATTGGTATCGGGCAATATTTTACAATCATCAAAGCTGAACTAGATTGTGTTATCTTAAGACACTAATATCATTTTAACTCATAAAGTGGCTGACCATTCATATTGTTTTCAAGTACTAAAATGGAGAACAAATTTTGAGAAAGGTGTAAAATGAAAAACAAAGAAAAAGATAATAGTATCATCTTGTCTTTATCCCTTACGTTGCTCCTCCTAACATTGGTAACGGCTAATTTTAGGACGGAGAGAAATGTTAAACTGAGACGTGGGTCACCGTTCAAGATAGCCTTGTTTGCTGACTTGCATTTTGGTGAGAACGCGTGGACTACTTGGGGCCCACTTCAAGATGTTCAATCCATTCATGTTATGTCTTCTCTTCTTCATCTTGAGAAACCAGGTACTGTTCTATTCATCATCTATGTCCAATAAAGTTTCAACCTAAGCCTTAGCTGCTACCTTTTTTACCGAGTGCGTTATGCGTACTAGGTAAACCCCTGAGCATACGTAATAGCCTTTTAGCAATGTATATCAACCACCCTTTACCCTTTTTAGGTGACAGACTCACAGACTTTAAGTCTAGAAGACATTTTTTCAAACACATTTGAAAATTTATCGAAATTTTAAACACTAAACATCACCCATACTGGCACTGGCAGTGCGTAGTCACCTTATAGGGTATGGGGTCTTGAGACCCCACAGGTTTTTGTAGTCTTGTATGCCAGCATGTATACAGGTGTATTGATTTTTACTACGAAAGACGCCTCTATTTTTACAGGGGTTCTTAAATTTACGTTATAACCCCATTCATCAAATCTTCTGGCTACGCCACTGCATACTGGTTGTGTTACTTATGTGCTATTATTACTCGTAAATCGTAATATATCTAGCCATTGTAACAAAGAACACAAAGATAGTCTGAGGCTCACCGAAAAATCGGTAACATTATCCTAGTGCTGAAGATTATACTCGACAAATTAAATAGTCAAATGTCAAGTTTGAATTCTTGAGAGGCAAGCCTTTCTGAAGCCCAAAACTGCTGGGGTAAACAAGGGATTGTCTACTCCAAACCCTATGTTGTTAACTGTTTGAACAAATTAAGTACTCTCCAATTTTCAGTTTCTATCATTCAATGTTGTTACATACTCTGCAGTTATACTACAAGTCGGTTGCTTTGGAATATGATGAAATAAAATAAACTGGATTACTGTAATCAGTGTAATGTTGAGCGTTTCTTTTTTTTACAGTAAGTAAGAATAAATAGACATAAGACAATACTCGATAAATGGTGGGTTATCCAGGAACGATCTTGTGTAGTGTATACATCAGAAAAAGCGTATTGATGATATTAACTTGAGTTTTGTTTCTGGTGAATCTGTTTATGTAACCCAAAATTGCTCTACCAAGAGGTTCATTTAACATGACAATTAAGTACAAGTACAATGTATGCTATTGACCAACTTGCGTGTGATGTTCAAGTAGATTTTGTAGTGTATTTGGGAGATGTAATCACAGCAAACAACATAGCAACTGCAAATGCAAGTCGATATTGGGACATGGCTCTCTCACCGACTAGGGAGAGGGGCATACCTTGGGCTAGTGTCTTTGGAAATCATGATGACGCCCTCTTTGAGTGGCCTTTGGAATGGTTTTCAGGAGGTGGTATTCCTCCATTTTACTGCCCCTCCGCAATTTCAGGTAATCAAATCTCGTCTCTTGTGGGCAAGGCTTGAGGATTACATTAATACACGTGATTAGCGATAACTGTTTGGTGTTAATTTGTTATAGAAGAGGACTGCAGCTGCAAGGGAACGTCACGTTTGGAGCTGATTGACCATGAAATTGACAGTAACAAGTTATCATTCTCTGTGAAAGGTCCCAGAAAATTATGGCCTGCTGTATCAAATTATGTCATCCGCATTTTATCATCACATGACTCGAAAACAACCCCAGTAGCTTACTTATACTTTCTAGATTCTGGGGGTGGATCCTATCCGGAAGTTATATCGAATGCACAGGCAAAATGGTTTAATAGCACATCTCAGGAACTCAACCCTGATGCAAGGTATAACAATGTACTCTTATTTCAGTTATTCGCTGGCTTTAAAATGTGGTGAATTATAGCATAAAGAGTTTAATTCATTGTCTGAGCATCTTATACAGTGAAGTAGAAGTCTTTTGAAGCAACATTTTTTTGTTAGGCCATTTGTAATCAGTCTTTATGTTTTCTCGACGCAGGGGTACAGTTGTCGGTACCACATTTCCCTGCAATCATCTGGGAAGCCTTTAACTCTATTGGTTAGAATTTCCAAAATATGTGCTTAGTGTTTTCCATGTTAGAAGCAAGGGTGAGAGACTAATTGATAAGTTGCAGGATACCTTTGTATAGTTATATGATCGATTAGTTTACGATGAAACTTCATTGGATTTATGATCTATTTGTGTTGCTTGCTTCTATGGGTCTAATATAGCCATATAGGAGATCCGAAGCGTATTGTAGTTGGCATGTTCGAAGCTGAACAAGATGATGGTTATATTCTACTTTGGTTACTGACTGAAATGAAAAATCTTACAATTACAGGGTACCTGAAATGATTTTCTGGCATATACCAAGCCGAGCTTATAATAACGTGGCTCCTTCTGGTAAGATGACCAATCCTTGTGTGGGATCCATTAACAAAGAGAGGGTTGCTCCTCAAGAATCTGAGTTCGGCATCATGAAGGCCTTAGAGGCGCGGCCTTCAGTTCAGGTACGCTCTAATAAATTTCGAGATCATGATTTTTACATCGAGGATGAAATTCTTTGTTTGCCTCAAAAGTGCATTACTTTGTCTTTGTATAACTGCAATAACATAATAAGTATTAATAACCAAGTTTTAATCCCAAAATGGCCATTGTATCGACTGGGGCCGTCCTCCTTTAATTTGTTACATTGACTTGGGTTTTTGGTGTGTGTCCAAGTGTTAGGCTAAGGCAACTTATTAAAATTCGTTTTTGTTTTGCTTAAATCGAAGCTTCTACTGTCAGATTCATGCTCGGATATCATGTGTCAGACATGGAGTAAGTAAACAATTTAATGAGGAATCAGAATAATATAGCCAATGCGTTTTCTCTGTGATCTATGACATTATGAGTTACGACCAGCCACGATCAAGACCTATTAAAGCAGCGAAGGCCCATCTTATTAAGGTTGGTACTTGGCATGATTTAGGTGCCGTATATCATGCAGGCCGTTTTTGTAGGGCACAACCATGGACTAGACTGGTGCTGCCCATATAACAAGTTATGGCTTTGCTTTGCACGACACACTGGCTATGGTGGCTATGGAAATTGGGCCAGAGGAGCTAGAGTTCTTGAGATTACCGAGCAACCATTCTCTCTCGTGTCATGGATTACAATGGAAGATGGTACGACACATAGTCGAGTTGTCTTAAGTTCCTGATGCATATTGTCCTGTAAACTCAACTGTCAAGGTAATTGGTGTTTCTAGTATTTCCACTTTGTTTTTTCCGCCCGTAAGAGAAGTACGGCCAGTACATTATAAAGGGAAGGAGGATCGAATCTGCGAGCTACTGCTGACGGGACCTCCGTCTCAATGATTAGGATAAGCCATCAACATTGTGGTAACTGTAATATAGTTGGATTTTTAGAGTTTGTTTTAGCTGTAGAGCTTTGCTACATAAAGAGTGTAGATTTTTCCAAGATGTGTCAAAAATGATTGAAAGCCCAACTAAACAAAGAAAATCCTAAGCGGAGCTATTTGACATGATCACCAACGCCCAAAGGAGTGGTAATACAAAACTAGCTCAACCGGAATAAAGCCCCCAAATTCAGATTGAGCCGACCTTGTCCGTTATTGACCTGAACATTATTAGACTCGTGTTAACTGCCTGAGAAAATGTGATCTTAACCACCCGCATTATTAGACTCCATCCGAGATAATGTGACCTTAACCCCCCTATCAAAAAGGACCCAATTTAAAATTGCTTCAAATCGACTTGGATGTGAATTTATCTACTATACCAATTTGGATCCACGAGTTCACGACCCAAATGATTAATACAAATGCAGTTAATCCAACTCATAACCATCGAGTTGAAAAGGATAAAATCACCCGTTTCACACCAGAATGATACTCCGTATGTTAAGTTATATCATAACTAAAATGATACAAATTCGGTTAATCCATGTCCATAAAGGCATGCAATGTGCCAATATTGTGTATGAAGCATTCTTTCGGCAGTGTATTACTAGACACACCCTGGCACCATGGGAGGCTGGAGCAGAATGAATTAGTGTATTATCATCATCATTTGTTTATTGCATGATACGGAATAGCATGCATTGCTTAATCATGATTAGAGAGGTGTGTTTAATCATTAGGATGATCTTAATTAGTTAATACTTATGTCTTATGATTACAAGTGTCCTTAATCTCAGTAATTAACTTTATTGCTTCAGCTTTGCTCAGATTTTAATATCTCAGTAATATCAATTTCCTTTATAAGGCTTGTTCTTTTCGACTTAGAGGAGCTCAACTGATTTTAACGGAGTTAAACTCAATTTAATGGAGTTAAGCTGAACTTAATGGAGCTGAAATAAGAGTTAATTTGTAAAGAGATGAGCTAAACTTAACTTAATAAAGTTAAATTGAATTACACTGAATTGAACTAAACTGAACTAAATTGAACTAAACTGAACTAATATGACCTAATACACTAATAATTTAATATATATTTTTCAACCAACTCATTAAAATATTATTTTTGGAAACAATTACAATCATTAGATCATCCCAAACTTTAATTTGAGTCATTCATAAGAAATGAAGAGGATTCTCACCTAAATAGGGAATACTCTGTAATTCTTCTACTCCCTCTTTCCCAGTAAATTTTTATTTATTGTTTTTTGTTGTGAGAGGGATTTCAAATATAGATAACAATTTTTTTTTTTTTTTTTTTTTTTTTTTTTTTTTTTTTTTTTTTTTTGCTAAAACATAGATAACAATTGATTGTGACGGAGGGAGTATATTTAAGCACGGCTTCATCTTATATCAGGTATTCATGTTGTCCATCCTAATAATTTTGACACCAATTTAGACCGACACAAAAGATCATAGAACTAACATTAGCATGAAGTATCGTTCAATCAAGGTGTCCTAATGTTAGAAAAATCAACCTTTGCATGTTCTTATGCTTTGCTTATCAAATCACATGTACAGGTAAATCACATAGTTCAGTTTAGTCAAGAGAATAACACAAATATAATTTGATTTAGACCAAGTTTAACACTTTAACAACATACCTATCCATTCCAATCATATACGGAGTATTATTTATGATATTTTAATTAAAAATAAATAAATAAATGAGACGGAGTGAATATAAGCTTTTGGACTGTCAGATATTTATACTCTATCTATGCAGCCTAAAAGACACCAATATAAGTCCCATTAATAATCTACTATATATGAATTTATACTGTATGTTAATATTATCAAACAAGGCAAAATGTAAAGTTAGCACAAATGAATCTAATTTAAATTCAGGTAGGAGTATACAAGCACGTTGTAGGACACCATTTGTGCTTTTGGACAGGTCAAACAAAGAGTGCCTTTGATACTAATCTAATGTTTTCCGTCAAACACAAGAAAATGCTCTCACTTTGGCAGATTGCGGGCCAATTTTAGAGGATGGATTATCCTTTCACGTGGCTTTATTTCTCTCTAATCATTACATTTTAGATGATTATATCCTTTTCAAAAGTTGTTTTTGTTTTATTTTTGTTTAAAGAGAAAGACTACTACATTAATAATACGTCAAACGATATAAATTATAAAAGAGATGTACAATCGAAAACATATCTAACAGAAGTCCAAGAATAAATTTCTCTTATAAAATTAAGGATCATAAACCATGCTAAAACAATTCGACTCGTCCTGAAAATGACATCTTCATGCATCTTTTGAAGGTATCATTCGTTTGATTCAATGTAAGAGAGAATTACCTATTAATGACACCAAAGAAAGATTGCTGACGATAAACTGTGTCTATTGGAGAGACGTTTGACAAACCATCAACATATTACTCTTGTCTATTACTCCAAAGACGTTCGTTGAATAACTGACGGGGGTGATGTGAATCAGGGCCTTAATTATCAGTGTCCCCAATTTTCTTACGGGTAGCTAAAATGTTAGCTCGTGCCCGTTATAGGGTCTTGATGGTTGTGTCCAACTCGTCTGGACTAGGCGCTTTATGAGGTACAACGTTATTCTTTGGGGGGATCGACGTACTGTTTTCGAACTAATTCCTTTGAGCTGATTTGTCCTTGGCTTACACCACCGTTTGAACTCTTGGCTGTCCTACCGACTGGATTACTGGGGACTCTGGTCGTGAAGAGTTTGATGTCCTCCATGACGGGACTATCCTTTCCAGCGTTTCCTAAGTACATGTGGCATCTCGAAGGAAGTCTCGCCGACATGGTACCTCGGTTTTCGATGCCTGTTAAGCGTAGGATTTTTCACAAATGATGCCAAATTGTTTCGAGAAAAAAAAAACAATCAAGTCATGTTATTGCTCGATTTATTTCGGGTCAAATGATATAATGTCGGGTTGGATAATTATCATTCCAGTTACTTTATCTTATTATTTCAAATTTTAACCATCGAGTTTAGTTTTCAACTATTATTTGGTTTAGTTACTTTAGGATTAAATTAACCTTATAAAACTAAACCCTAAATCACTTTCATGTGATCCATATTAAGCTTAATAATTGTCGCGTTATCAATTTAATTGGGTCAGGTTCATATCAGAATGGGTCGGGTTCGGGTCACTGATAATCAGGTCATGTCAGGTTACATGTCATTATCGGGGTCGGGTCTATTGGTTTTAGGGTGCAATATTCTCGGGTTCAATTGAGTGTAGTTTGCTCGGGTTTAGGCCGAGTCACTCGGGTCAGATCCAGATTGACAGCTCCAGTTTAAGGCATTTATATATTGTTTTTCTTGGTCGATTATTTTTTCTCGAAATATAAATAGTTTAATATTATTGTATATAATTGCCGTTTATAGATTTTTATCTAATTATGTCAGAGTTGTAAAATGGTGACCACGTGTAAATGCCTTAAGATCGATAAGAGGAGAAAGTATTAATACCTGATTATTAAAGTACCACAAATTCGTATTTAAGACTAATAATATATCTGTTGAGTTTATAGATCCGGTACTTAAGAGGGGGAGAGGGTGAATTAAGTACTACTTTTAAAACTTTAGGCGAGAAACGAAAACACTAGTCAATTCAGACACAGTACACAGGAGATTTGAACAGATCAGAGAACTGTTCAAACAGTACGTAGTATGCTGTACTGCTAAACAGAATGTGAGACTAATGTAGAACGAAAAACAAAAAGAACTAAAAGCAATAAAAGCAATAGACACACGATTTTTAACGTGGTTCGACCTACTATCTAAAGGTCCACGTCCACGCTTTCTCTCTTATTATTTCACAAATAACCAAAGCTAGATTACAATGAAATAATCCCCACGATCAACCCGATCGTGCAATTCCGAGTACAACCCGTACCCCAAAACACTCTCTCTCAAAAGTAAAAATTACAAATCTCTTGTCTCCTTATATGGTTCAACAATATGAACAATGGAGCACAAAATCAATCTTATGAATATATGTCTTAAGCAATGAAGAATGATTCACAAGACTTGACCTTTTCAATTTTGCAAAATGGAAGTTAAACGATGAAAACAATTTTCTTGCAAAAAGAGTTTTTCTTTCAATTGCAGTAGAGGTCGTATGTCTTGCTGCCAAAAACTGAAATCAATATATAATCTATTTGACTTTAGTTGCTAAACTTGTTCCTATTATTTAGGAAACAAATAACTTCAAATATCCTTTCTTTGAATAAAATATTCTTGAAAAAATATTTTAGTTTTCTTTGCAAATCAATCTCTTAACAACTTTGAAGATATTTTTCCATTAAGGACAAAAGATTAAATAATACAACCAATTTCAGCCAAGGATTATTTTGAAAGAATTTTGTCGAAATCCCTTTTGTCAAAAACAGCGTTCATAAAAGACTTTGATCAAGTTTTGCGAATCACTCATTTTGAACAGTTTTGACAACTGTTCAAAATATACTTAAGAAATATAATCTTATAATTTATTCAACTAATGAGCAAGGCAAAGAATGAATGCTCCTTTAAAACTTCCAAGCTTGATCTTCTTTAACATTGCCTACACTTATTAACTTCTGACATGATCAAGAGTTGAGAGAGCAAACAAATGTAAAGAACTTGTTATCATCAAAGGAACTTAGTTCAAAAAATTCCCCCTTTGATGATGGCAAGTTCTTAGATAAAAACTTCTTCCCCCTCAACACATCAACTAACACAGATATTCAAAGACGTAATGAAAAAGAGAAATAATTTAACAAGATCATAGAACTAAACCAATTAGTTTTAGAACATAGGTGAGATCATCATAGACAAAAGATCTAAGTCCAGTAGTTACTAAGCAAAAAGGGTCCTAATCTTTCCCCCTCTTGACATTATCAAAAGGAGAATAATAGCCAACAAGTTAATCAGTAATCAGAACTATAAAACAAAAGGCGTAACTACCGGACACAGTCATAGACATCCTAATAGCAAGTACGAAGCAGTCACAAAAGTACGATTTAATTACAGACCCACAAAATAAGTTCAGCAAAAGAAGATGAGAATAAAGATGAAAGGGGAGGGTCTATTCTGGCAAACAAGCAAGGATAAGGTCAAGTTTGGTCTGGAGAGAGGCCACCTCGGTCTTTAACAGTTCAATGTTAGTTAAACCACAATCAACCTTTTCTGACACCCCAGCTACAACCTCAGTCATCTCATCAAATCTGGAGCTCATAACATCCAAACCCCCTGCAGCAGTATCATTAGGCTCAATATCAACACTATACCCCCCAATTGTCACAAGCGTATCCCCAACTTCACGAAGAGACATTTGCCTCAACAGCCCATCCTTCATCTCATTATTCATTTCCACCCTGAAACTGTCAGCAGTAAGAAATCTCAGTTCCTGAAATATGGAGGACAGTCACATACCATAGGGAAGTGCTTGAACTTCAGACCCCTTTTTCTGAACCGAAGCAGCAATATATCTTATATGATTGAACATGATTGAAGGCAAATTTATGGGGAGATGCTTAATTAAATGGTACACTAGAATCAAGTCAGAAAGAGAAATACTCCCACGAGATTCCTTGCGAAGAGTGATAGTACGACGGACATAATTAAACATAAACTTGTGTTCAGCCTTAAGATGTCGAGGGTAAATCTTAGTGGCGACAGTTGCATCAGGACAAAAAAGTGATTCACCTCAAGCCGTGAAACGTAAGTAAGACCGGGCCAAGTATTCTTTTCACATGTTCCCAACCCAGAGGTGCATAATTGAATCATGGAAGCAACATCACCAAGACGTAAATTCATAGTCGTACCATTAATAACAAAGGTCAGCATATTTCCAGGGGCATTAACAGTAACAGACTGATAGAACTGAAGAAGTTCTGGAGCATAAACAGGACAAGTCATACCGAACAAAGGAAACCAATCTAGTTTATCAAAAGCATCTTAAAAAATTCAACAAAGGGACGATTGTTTAGCCAAGCTGGAGGATAATACCTTCCAGACAAGATTGGATAGGTGATCAAGCGAAGACAGACAGTGAGTTCCTCGTCGTTTAAAGCCAGACTCAAGAAATTGAGTAACCCTAACCTTTTTCAAAGTTGAGAAGGAACAATATCACTCGACTCGGGTTCGGATTCAACACGAGTCCTATCATCAAACGCCGGAGAAGGAAGGCGTTTCCGCTTGTTTTTCCGCCTTATCCCAGCCACAGTTTCTTTTGATATTTTATGAATAGTATCCAAGCTTTCCCTAACCTGATCATCCCACGTATCCTCGGACAAATTCCCATCTTCAGTGCCCTATGGAATTTTGGATCCGATTTCAACCGGCCTAGGTTTTTTTGATTTTTTAATCAAGGTCCCTTTCCCTTTTTTGGTTTTCGACGGAGATGGAACCAAGGTCGCATCTGGGTTGTCAGAACCCGCTGTATGTGGTTGGTCAGTTTCATTGACGGTGAAAGACGGTGAGGATAAGGGTTTAGCTTTAGGCTTTTGGGATTTGGGAAGAGTTTTGGCTGCGATGGTAGTGGTTTCGGGAACGGAGGAGGTGTCTTAAAGGGATTCAGGGACAGTAGCGGTGAAGGGAATGGTGGTTTTGGTCTTGGATCTGGTGGTAGGTTGAGCAGTGGTTTTGTAGGCGACGGCGGTGGGTTTCATTGGAGCCATGGGTAGTTTCTAGAATTGGTTAGGATGGTGAGTGGTTGGAGTTTGATTGTATTAAAGGGAACGGTTGGGTTAATAAATAAGAATAGTTGGTTATAATTAGGAATATGTGGGTTTAGGAAAGGTAAACTTTTGCCGAGATTTTGCAATGAATCGTAATAACCGCAACATATTAATGACAGTTCCGACTTACTACTCGTCTACGAAACAACCGACTAGAGTAAGCAAATTACGTCTCCGTTCCATAAAATAAAGAAGGCCAATTTACTTAATTTAAACGAATACTCCAAATCAGTCAATGATCGAAAAATTGATGTCGAGACACGATTTGCTACGAACCACTATTCAATAGACCCAATTC
>JAOWBH010020576.1:0-11293 GCA_028566215.1 Silene coronaria
GGTAAATTGAGTATATAAACTTTTTCTTTTAATTTAAAAGATTAACTAGAATTCGTTGTTTATTTAAAGTTTATTAATAAAACTTTAATAAATCAACTAATCTACGTGAATGAACGAAAGCAAATAAATCGAAATGAAAGAATGCACATGACACGAGTGATTTTTGAAGTGGTTCAGTTTCACAAGTCGAAACCTACGTCCAGTATTCTTGATTAATAATTTTAGTACTTGTCTACGGATTACAAAATTACTAACCCACTCTTACAACTAACTCTAGTTGGAACTCAATTGAGTGTCGTTAAATACTTGACCATCTTAAATAAATAAGAAAGAACTTTATTGTTCTTCTAATGTTCACACAATTGAACGAGTAAGAAACAATATTAAGCAATATTATCTTATACACTAAAACTTAGGAGATACGGTCTCTCAAGAAGCTTATTGAGAGACCAATATTTCGTACCCATTTATTTGTTTTTCGTAACCTTATTATTATTGATGGTACCATAGTAACTTTGTACCCATTTACATAATAGATTTACCTATTTTATTTTTAATTAATCATATGTACCTATTTTATTAGCTTTAGTACCACTTTTTCTTAAGATTGTACAATAGTCTCTCAATAAGTTTATTGAGAGGTCGTCTATCAAAAGATCTACTCTATCTTATAATGGTTTTCATTGAAATAATTGCAATATAGAATAGCACACGACTTGTAAAAACAAAAACAAAAATTGCAAAAAGGATTTTCAAAAACACGGTTTGCAAAGGTAAGTTTAAGGCTCGAAAAGTCTGACTCTACAAGAAAGAATTAGGCTTTGTATGTAACAACCCGGATTATAATACAAAAGAAATAATATAATATAACAACATGATTAGAGTATAATAATAATATTAAAGTCTAGGTGGCAGAAACACCTGACTGAATCTGGATTGATACTGAATCCAAAACTGAATCTAATACATTATTCAAACGAGGGTTCTTAAAAACATAAATCAAACTCCTAATAAATATTTATGCTCGCCCCACATAGCTTCCCATGCAAGCAACATCCAAACAGCAACAAACTGAACAACATGAGAATGGGGGGCGACAATCAGTAGATGCTCTCCCAGTCATGTTTACGACAATTAAATATAACCAATGCTCAATAACAATTAAAATGTACAACAAGTAAACATGTGAAATCATCTAGCTCATGAAAACTCAACACAAACTTACCGACAGATAATGACATAGTTAAACAATCATTTAAGACATTAACTCCAAATTAATAACACGTGACGAGACGTAAGCCCATAAATCATATTATGACATCATGTGACTAAAGAACCGTTAAAACATAATAAAAATGTGACCAAATCAACAACCATCAGAGCGTATAACAAACTGCCTCTGAATGTTAGAGCGTACAACGAACTGCCTCTAACTAACAAGCACACTGTATAGAATGCACGCCGTTAGAGCGTATAACGAACTGCCTCTTACTATTAGAACGTATAACGAACTGCCTCCATTGGTATGAACCGTATAATGAACTGCATCCACTGTGGACCGTATAACCAACTGCACCCACACTTTGTATTGCGTATAACAACTGCATATATGCCTAAGACCTGGCCAGACCTCTCGGTGAAATAACTGAACACCGAACGACACTCGGGGAACAGAGCGTATAACGAACTGCCTTTGCTATCCCCCCGACCATAGACCAAATAACAATCCCCGAAGGGTAGCATTTGTTCATTCCGATAGTATATAACTGATACTACCGTCATCTATAAAACAAGCCAACCAACAAATGGACAATGCAACTGACTGTACCAACATGGTGAACAATCATCACGACTCAACCCACATGATAGTATAATTGACTATCCTACTCATCATATGGACAAAATTAACGAATAACAAATGGAACCACAATCATATTACACATTGTATATAATGCACATATGAAACAAGTATAAACAACTAAGGTTATAGCAACCTTAGTCATAACATAACTCTTGGATGCGAGGTCATAGTAACCTCGACTATAACTTTAATATAAATAACTTGAGGTTATACTAACCTCAACCATAACTTTGACCCTTATGTCAAGGTTAGATGAGCTCCATGCTTCAACTATAACCCTTGAGCCATAATCTCAAGGTTACATTAGTTTCAGTTATAACCTCAGTATGTGACTTAAGTTATAATAGTCTCAGCCGTAACCTTAAGCCATATTCTCAAAGTTATACCAGCTTCAACCATAACTTAATACGTACCCAAATTTATACTAACTTTAGCCATAACCTTGACATGAGAATGAGCCGTCACTAGGGTTTCATGCGTGAACCCTAGCCGCCCACCACAAGACGCCAAATAACGCATAAACAGCATACGATATGCAATTAAGATATTAATTCATATCCAAACATGCGAAACATAATTAATATATGACAATGAACGATCAAACACGTACCAAGCATACAAACAACTATTAAATCATATTGATCATATTAAATTGGCATAAACACAATTAAAAGAGAAACACCTAGTTACCTTATTAGCATTTAACGAAAACCTCATGAAGAACATGACCAATAAAACCTTGTCTCCATGCGTATCAATATCCCAAAAATCGATATTAAAGAATGTCATATCCAACCCCATGAAAACACCATGACAGATTCTTCTTCTTCTTCTTCTTCTTCTTAATAAGAGACCCAAAAGGTAGGTCTAAAGGTCCATACAAATAATTCCCATAAAAATTTTTGGAGAAGAATATATTGTAAAGGTAAGAGTAAGGATTATGAAAATATAATTTATGTGTGAGTTTGGAAGAATGATAGATGCATAACAATGAAGTCAAAGAGAGAAAGAACAAAAAAAAGAGAAGAAAAGGGATAAAGAGACGTGCGGCAACTCACGTAGAATTAGGATGAGCAACCTGGTTGCTAGTTTAGGGTTTTATATTTATAAGAGAGTAATAAGTGGGCTTTGGGTTCATTAGCTTATATAATGGATTATCTGATTACAAATTGGATTGAGTCATATTAAAATGTAAGGAGGATTTATATTAGAAAGGTAGATATTAATTTAAAATTGTCAAATTATGCCCGGACATTTAACCCTTTAAAAGTGAGTCAAAACGAGACAATAATAAAACAGATATGGAAGGCGATAAATATAGAATAGATAGTATTATAAATACGGAAATGATTATTTTAATAAAGAACTTTCCGAATAAATTATTATTATAAAATACGAGTTGTTACACTTTCGCTCTAGGATAGACTCAATGAAACGATACAAGGTCCAAACTTTCATTCAAACCTTCCATCAAACACCTTCTATGCATGTGAGAAAAGACCAAGTAATCTACTCAAATCTAAGTGTTGACAACCCCAAAATACTTCCTCAAGTCCAAACAAAATCCCCCTAAACCTTAGTAAAAGACTACTCACTCATTCTCATCTCAACACAAACAAACATATTTATGTAAACCAAAGCAAAGATGAACATGATAATCAAGAATCTAATAACAAGAGAATGATAACAACAATATGAAAACAAAGCTTAAAAAGAAAGAATTATACCAACAAAAGGAAATATAGATTGATTAAGATGAGAATATCTCCAAATCTTTGATACAACCCAAGTAGAACATAAACCAAATGCTAGTTAAGGATGAATCTAAACTAAAATAAGAGTGATTAAGGCTATGATTAAGGAAAGATTACAATTTTAATTAAGGACAGATTAGATCTAAGCATGAAGGCTTAAGATATCTAGGGTTATGTGCTAATGACAATGAAGGGGGTATTTATAGTTTTCAAAAGAATTAGGTCAAAAATTACAAGAGTGGGTGAGATGCGGAATAAGGGTCCCAGCCGGTTGACCGGCCGCCGGTGACCTGACCGGCTGGGGGTCTTTTGTCTTTTTTTCTTCCAAAATGTGTCATTAGGTACGCACAGCCGGTGGACCGGCTGCCGGTTGGTCCACCGGCTTGGGAGTTCCTGTACTTCTCCTCCACTTTATTCATTTTCCACAATCACCATGCACTCCCAGTCGCCCTACCGGCTGCCGGTGGCCATCTCGGCTGGGAGTCTTCTGTAACTTTCTTCCTTCTTTTGGTATTGGCTCAGGGGAAGGGGTTCCCAGCCGGCTGAGACCCCTTTCTCAGCTTTCATCCCTCTTCTTTCCTATGTTAGCTTCAAAACCCGCTTTACTTGCTCCCATTTCTTCATTTCCATCTCAAATCCTACAAGACGAAACATAAATTTATAGAACAAAAATTGGGATACAAAATGCACGTATAGACACGCAAAACCGTCTAAAAGCGGGTCAAAACGCAATGGAAAGAGGGAAGATATACGACTAAATAAACATATATCAGTGAATCGGGAGCGGTTATTCACGGTAGCTCTCTAGGTTATGTACGTGGCTCATAGATCAACATGGGTCCTTTCCAGCACATTGTGTCTTCACTCATGCGCATCCCATGAACCTTCCCAATAGGTCACTCATTCTAAAATTAGTTCTAGCCAAGCACGCTTAATTGTAGAGTTCCTTTGCATGGATAAACAGAAGAGAAAGTGCACTTTGTTGGAATGAGTAGCTAGTACATTCAATTCCTTAACACTAGTCATTTAAGTTTATCAATGGACATCTTCAAAGAACCGGTACCACACTCAAATAATGCCTTCGGTTAACATGGAGTATTAAAGATTCACATGGAATCAAAAGGTTCAATTTTAGAACAAGGTCGAAAGACGCCGCTAAGTATGACATATTTTAGATCGTAATGACACCCTATGGACTGCACTTGTAATACCCGAATTTATGTATAAAATGGTTACGGTTTATGGAGTTAGGATGAGTGTTAAAGATATTAATTGTATTACTCTACTCTCTTTTCTAGTTGTCAATGACCTATGTGCTAGAAATGTCACATAAGCGTGCTTACTTGTGAGTAGCTAGTAAAATTGGCGATTTACTAAAAGAGTTTCAAAGATGTGCATGAGTGAAGTCAAAATGTTCTGAAAAGGTACAATGAGTATTATTTCCAACCCATGGAGTGGATAAGGTCTTAAGTCGGAGATGTTTGATTGTGGAGTTTTCATAAGAGAATGTAAATCATACGAAATAAATTATCTTACTAATAATATTTGTTGCTGGTGCAATGTCAAACCTATTCTAGAACCGTGTGTTGATGGTAATGATGCATCTAGGTGGTGGTGAGTGTTATGAGTTGGGACAGGAAGCTAAAGGATCGGCGACGAGGATGTTGTTAAGGCGGTCGTCGTAGGATTAGCAACAATGACATTGGTAATGAGTGAAGGTGGTGTGTGTGAAACCGGGAAAGAAATCTTATTCCTTGGCTTTGGGGGTCTATATGTGTATAAAAAGTAACGAAAGAAACGAAGGCTCCTTACGTTATTAATGATCCTTATTTAATTCTGAACTAATTGGATGGACGTAATTTGACTAAAGACGGAATCTGAGTGAAATGGAAATACATAATATAATTTTTCTTCGACTAGGTCTTCTGAGAGACAGCCTCTCAAGTCTCAATAAGCTTATTGAAAAATTATTGTACAATCTTAAGAAAAAATTGTATTAAAGCTAATTAAATAGGTACAAATGGTGATTAAAAATAAAATGGGTACTTTTATTATGTAAATAGGTACGAAATTACTATGTCACCATCAACAATAATAGGGTCACAAAAAACAAATAAATGGGTACGAAATAATGGTCTCTTAATAAGTTAGTGAGAGACAGTCTCTCCCAAATTTTAATGTTTTTCTGATAATTGACCAAAAATAAATAGAGATGATCGTTTCGCTTTATAAGTGGTAAAGAGTAAGATGAGTTCGGGGTAAGGGAAAGATTAATGTTGTCTAACAAACAAAAAGAAAATCAAATCTCAATGACACTAGAAAATCAAAACTCAATGACAACTTCCGCTAATTTGCCCTATCATCTTAGTGCGAGTTGATGATCTGGCACCACCTATCGTTTGAACCGCCTTTCTGTCAACCCGTGATCTTGCCCTAGCACCGACAGACCTGCTCCCCCAAACGGGTTGGTTGGTCCTATTCCTCAATCACCTAGGCTGAGCCCTGACCCGTCTTCATTCTACCCTCACCTTTTAGCCCCCTAGCTTGTGGCCCTAGACCGTAACGCAATCTTCTAATTCTTCTATTTATAATTGCACTCGAAAATTGCTTCTAGTGTATGTGGCAAGGTTTTAAACGAAAAAGAATACTCCCTTCTATTCTACCTATTATTTCATTTCTCTAATATATGTGAGTAGTATTATAATAAAAGGGGAACTATAGATAAAATAAGAGGGAGTATTAGTTTAGCTCTCATAATCATGAAATTGTGAGTGTATAAGAAGGATTGGGATCAAGTGGCAAAAGGCGCCAAGGGACTTGGAAATATATGAGTATATGACAAATAATCATATATGAACCATCTTAGGAACCAACACTGAAGTTAAATACCAAAGAAGTTAAATGGCAAGTTATGTTACAAAGAACTATGTAAACTTTGATTATTTGAGATATGTAGACATTTTCTTTGTTATAACTTTGAAAAATAATTGTAGAACATGTAAATGGATCGGGTCATACTCAAACGAAGGAAACACGGACTACTTGATAACACAAGGGAGGTTTCATCCTAAACCAATTGGTAATAGGGGAGTAACCCCTTTAATTATATAGTGGACAATCTCTCATTTTTCAATAATGTGAGACACTCACATGTGAGTTTATATACAAACAAGCCCCTCACACATGAGTAGAGTTGTGCATCGTAGCAGGCCAATCCGATCCATGCCTCGTGGCGATTTCGAGCAGCGTAGCCAGCACTAGTGTCAGTCCGGCCAAGCCCGGTGTCGTCCTCAGGTCAGGCTAATGCCGCAACTTCCTCGATCCGGCCCGGTCCAAACACTAATAAAAACAATATATGAAGTCTCAACCTGGCCTGGCCCGCTACTCAGTGGGCCGAACTTGAGCAAGACAAAACTGACAACACTAGCCTGACCTTCATTTAGTGTCATGCCTAGGCTACTAACACGCTACCTGACCCGCCCTTTAGCCCGACCCAGCGCACACCACTCTACATGTGAGGTCCCTTCGAAACTGAGCGCAAACCATGGGAGCTCACCGAAGTGGGAATTAACGTATCCTTGAAGAGGCCTTCCACCGGTGGCATTGTTAGAGCCTAGTTTAATTCATAACCTAAGTGGAAACTGTGGGCCCTAATAACATGTTAGAACATGCAAACAGATTTGGGACACACCCAAATGTAGGAGATCGAGACAAACCACTTGACAACACAATGCATGTTCCATTTTAAAGTTAATTGGCAACAAGAGAAGTAACTCTTGATTATAAAGCAGTACAATCTCTTTTTTTTTTCCAAAAATGTAGAAGTGTGGGACACTCACAGCTATGGATTTATATTTTCAAAAAATAATATCAAACTTATATATATTTGATATTATCTTAAATAGTTACAGAGTAGATAATTTTGGTTAAGTCCCTTATAGTCCGCCCTTTGACAAGTGAGATGGGTTGGATCAATTCGTATATGTTTGGTTTCGAATCGCTACACTGACTGCTTTACACCCAACCGAAGAACCCCTTAATTTGTTTCACTTATTCGAGATTAAGATAAGATATTCACAAATTCTCATTTGCAACAGAAGTATCTGTTAAGCTTAAAACAGGTCAAATAATGACGCATTTGTATAGATAGGTAAACATTTTGTTTTTCTCTAGCTATTTTCATTTTTGTTTTATCCATACAAGTGAATATTAGTATATTACTTGACCCATTTTAACTTAATACGTCTATATATATATATAGTTGTCTTGAGAGAAATTTATTGTAAGATGTTACACTTAAAATCTTAAACTAGAAATCTAAATTGTTGAAATTTGTGCACATACATAAACAACCACCTATGTTTTTTCTACATAAAACAAAAACTAAATGGGAAAGAGTGTAAGGCCACGAAGTACGAGTACGTGGTCAATAAATTTCGGCAAAATCGTGGTTGTGGGCCCACACACGTGTGAACTTACCGTTGATGTCAAGATTTGAACATATGTGTGTGGCACTTTCTATAGGTTGATTTTATTTCTTACGAAAATTACTCTTCATTTAATTTAATATATTTCCTTTTATTTTATTACACATGTCAACTCCTTAATCAAACTCCACCTACATTATTATTTTACTTTACTCCTTCATATTAATTGAGTTGCCCACTACTCAACGACATTCCATTCCTATTCACCAATTAATCTTCTTTATCTCAATCTTATGGAGTATTAAATAAACAAGTCAAAAACATCTCGAATGAATTTCAGCCTAAAAAAAAAATATATTACTATATATATAACTTTTTCTCTGTGTCATATAAGGCACAAGGCAGTACAATAAAAATAGTATCATATAAATAAATCTTAAGGAATAATATTAGCTTACTAAGTTTAAGTATCAAAATTAATAACTCTTAAATTTCTCATTATTTTACACGGCTTAATAATAATAATAAATTATAAGAAAATAGATGCGTGAATAAGTTATTCATTGTTACCAACACAATTCACAATGTATCAAATTGCAAAATAAAAATTTACGAGTACGTCGATATGTTCACTACTTTTATTGAATTTATCTTTTTACTATAAACTTGAAAATTATCCAAAAAAACGACTATTATTAATACATACCAAGTTAGTGGTTATTATGTAAACTCTCTTAACGATTTAACACGGTTAATTAATTTAATACATATTAATGATTGATGATTATGATAATAAATGAGTTTTTAACCTTTGAAAATTTTATCTCAATCTCATAACAATCTTACTTTAAAATTTGAACAAACATAACTATAAACAAATCAACACAATCATCATCATTGAAATTAAATCTACAAATAATATCAAATTAAATCTTTCAAAATTTCTCCCAAAAATTATTTCACAAAATTCCACATAACAAAAACATAAATCATAATCATATACTCCTCCTCTTCCTAGTCTCCTCTCTTATACTTCCTCCATTCAACTCCACTCTACCTATTTGTTTTTTCACGTTTATCAACGCGTGCTTTGTGAGTTAAATATCGTGAGCTACGTATTTGCGAAAATTATAAATGTTAGATATTTTTAATGTACACGAATCAAATAAGATCTCACATTAATACGAGTATATTTTTACTTATATACGGAGAGAAAATTGAAATTGAGTTCAATGGAGGAAGTACTACGTAAAATGCGCAAAGAACAATTAAATTGAAATCCTCATTTCTCACCCCCTTTTCTCTCACTAAACTCTTTTCTCTCCAATTTCTTCTACTTTCTCAACTATTTCAAATTAAATTTCCCTCAAATTTTACCCTTTTTCTTGTAATTTCTTCTTCAATAAAAATCATTGAAATTGAGCAATAAAAAAGCTCACATTTTAAGCTTCTTTCTCTCCCTAGAACATGGGTTTAATAAATTCCTCTTTGCTTCAAGTTTCAGGTAAATGGGTTGTTCCTTGATTTATTTTTTCAATATTTTTCAAATATTTTTGTATTAAATATTATGGTTGTACATTCTCTGTCTATGGTGTCCCTTTCACTACCATTCTTTGCTGTTCATATTATTATTAATTAAAAGGTCATTTCTTGGTTTAATGTATGTCTATATCTTATGTGATTTGTTCCTAATCTCTTTAATTTTCCATAAAGTTTGCTTTTTGGCATTGTTTAATGCCAAATTTTGATAATTTGTTTCTGGGTTTTTGTTGATTTTATTATTTGAGGTGCAAAAATGGGGATTTGGGTATTTAAATTTGAAATTTATGGGTTTTTGTTGGTTGAAGGGAGGACACTCTTGTTGGTAAAGTTGTGAATTTGAATGATTTATTGATTAATTTACTGATGGAAATTATTGTAAATTAATGTGTTTTTTTTTTTTTTGGAAATTGATGTGCTTAATGTTATTGTAAAGTTTATGATAGAAAGATATCTTAGTCAAAATGGAATCTAGATATGACCATGAATTTGATTGTGGTGTTTGAATTCAATGTGCAGATCCAATGATCTGATCATTTGAAAGCTAAAGCGATAGCGTGACCGAGTTTTTAGATTGAAGGTGGGCGCTGTTGATGATTTTTTGGATCAGTGAGGAGGTTTCAATGGATAATTATTGTTGAATTGGTGTTTTTGGATTTGGTGGGGTGGTTATTAGGTTAAATTAGATATGGCAATAGCAGGTTTGCATAGTGTTCCAACCCTAGAGTCTTCAATTCTTAGGGAGTCTCAGTCATCATCATCAATGCGGCGTGGAAATCAAGGTAATGTAAGCACCCGGGCATCCTCAATTTTACAGATGTGGAGGGAACTTGAGGATGAATGCGTGGTGAATCGTGCCCGTGAGAGAGTGAGACCGAGGTTGCATCGAGAGGGGAACAGTGACTCTTATAGCCCTAGAGGAACCCCAAGTAGAGGTGGTTTAGAGGATTCAAGTGAAAGTGAGAATGGGTCTTTAATAAATTCTGAGAGTCAACTGGGACATATGAATGAGCAGGAAGATCGTCAAAGTATGACTTCGGAGCAATCCCTTGACTTGGGAGAAGTTGAAAGGGAGCGAGTTAGAAAAATTTTCCGGGAGTGGATGAGCAGTGGTGGCAATGCTGAGACACCTAGAAGTTCAAGGGCTCAATGTGTAGGTGACAATGATGGGGAGAGGGTTCAAGTTGTGAGGAATTGGGTTCAGACGACTAGTCACCCTAGAGGTGCTCGTGTTTGGAATAGAGAAGACCAGGTCGCTGATAATGGATCCCAAATTGAGCAGGTCCGTGGTGGACAAGTTCTAAATCCTAATGAAGGTCAACCTCAAACTAGTAGGAGACAAATTCGAAAATTATGTGGAAGACAGGCTCTTCTTGATTTACTGGCCAAGAAGGAACAGGAACGGCAGCTGGAGCTCCAGTCTTTGGAGGGAACCAGGCCTGTTAGTAGCTTTGCTCACCGCAATCGAATCCAGGTTTGGATTTTTTTAATTAAGTATTATGTCTTACATATTATTGATGTTTCCATTTTTGATGGATCCTAAACATATTATTCTTTGATTTTGCATTACTATGAATGGAGCCAAAACAGTTTATTCTTTGATTTTGCATTATTATGAATAAAGCAAAATGACTTGAGTAAGTTGGATGCGTCTCTTTGTATCGTAAAGTAGTTATCTTTCAGGGCAATCTGAGCCATTTCCATTATGGTTA
>JAOWBH010020687.1:0-16033 GCA_028566215.1 Silene coronaria
CAATATATCTTCATGGATAACGAATAACCCTATTAATAAGATCATTTGAACCATTTCACAAAATAAAATAACAATTTACTCCATATAACATTTTATTCATCGAGCGAAAATTATTATTATTTTCATAAATTACGTATTAAATAATATTTTAAACCCGATAATTTACTCTCGAATTTTAAAACTTCAATAACTCCATAGCCGTACCTTAAATCTCAAAATCCCACAATTCATAATCAAAGTCTTCAAAATTTGTTGGGGAGTGGAACCACAGATTTGATACCATGATTTAAACATTTTTTAATTCAAAATTCACCAACTATTTCTTCCCCAATTTACATTTATATACTTATAGAAAAGAATCATCACACTTTCTTTCACTATCTCTCTGTCATTTTCTCTCTCTAATTCCTTAATTTTGATCTTTGTTTCATAAGGGTTCAATCAGATCACAATTATTTTCCATCAAACCCTAGAATTAATGGGTATTTTTCTCTTCCCTCTTTATAATTGATTGATCTGGGTTACATATTTTACTGTAGTTATTGCCCAATTTATGGGTTTTAATTGAAGGGTTTTATTTTTTGCTGGGTTTAATTGGGATTCATTGTGTTTTTTTGGACTTTGATTGTTTTTAGTTATTGGGTATTTTTTGTTTTTACCATTTTGGGGGGATTTGGGTTAGGAAATGTAGTTTGTGATCAGTAATTTTGTTTATAGCTTGTAAAAGTTGCAAACTTTGTGATGATGTACTGATTAATTTTTGTTATATTCAGTAATTTGGATCTTGAAATATGTGTTTATGGTCAAATGTGTGGAAAAAAAGGGAGAAAATTATTGATTTTTTTGAGTTGAGTGATTTTACTGAGGTTTTAAGGGTTTGTAGATGGATAGTTTGATGTCTCTATAGTTGATTTTCAGCTGCTTAGTTTTGTTTGATAACTGAGTTGCAGGGATTCTGGTGTTTTGTACCGATCTTACGAGTTGCGATACTCGTGCAACATGTAAATTGTAAAGTTTGTTGCTAGACTGGTATTCAGGAAGCTTTGCTAAAATGTATGATCAAATCATAAAAACAAATTGGTATTGCTCAAAAAAGGATATTTGGGATGAGGGTTTATTGGTGATTTTGTGGACATAGTGTGTAGCTGAATTTGAACTGCATTTGGATTTGATGAAGATGAGGTTCGCTTATAGACTCCTAGCTGTAGTTATTAATCGGTGTTGCAGGAAGTGGGTTGTCATCTGTAATAGCAAGGCTTTTCTAGCTGGTTAGTAACGCTTGTTGCGTGGCTGGGTTGAGGAAGATTGGCTAAAATGAAGTTGGGACGATGAATAAGGAATTTGTCCTTTGAATTGTGATCTTTATACATTCTAACATACTTGGAAATGGAACACTATAGTTGAGGGTGAAGGTTGTATTTAGTTGAGTTTGAAGCTTCTTTTGGACAACATGGTGATGGGGAAGGCAGATTTTAGAAAACCTGTTTTTGTCTGATAGTATGATAAGAAGTCCATATCCATAGTACATGCAATATGATGAGACCTATGTTGCTTACAAGTTTGTTAATTGGTTCCGTAAGAGGATTTTTGCTGTAATGTAAAGGGAAATGAGATACAACATAATTTTACTGTCGTAACTCGTAAGTATGCTTCTTGTTTCAAGATGTATGAATGTATGATGGAGGCTTTTCACTGTGCAATTAGTGTAGCCGAAGATTTGATGAAACTGAGGCAAGATTGTATAAATGTGAGGTTGTGTGCTTGTCAAAAATATTTTTTAGTTAAAGCAAAAAGCAAGAAGCTCAATGTTTGTCCCTGAAATACTAGTTCTTTTGGAAGAAGATCATTTATAAATCCTAGCTTAGTTGTTATTAAGGATGTTTTAGATGCTTTATCTACTTTTGCGTCCTCTGCTGCTTAAGGTGTTGAGAAATTTTTCGACTTTTAGTCGTGAATATGCTTGTCTGGCTTGCAGTTATGAGTTTACAAAAGTTTGCTGAAATATCTTAATTTTCTCAGAGAATGATGATGTATCTTGTTCTACCCAACTGATTGATGGCGATGGAGAGTTCAATGTCACTGGAATTGATAAGTTTTTGAAAGGAGTAAGATTGGCAGAATGCGGACTTTCATATGCCATAGTCTCCATCATGGGCCCGCAAAGCAGTGGTATGTAATATTTCTTGCTCTCTTTGTCACGGCTAATATGTGGTTGCTTTTGGTAGTTTTTCGAAGGAAGGACACACAAGTGGGCTAGGGAGTCCACTGTCCACAGTCATTACCATTCTCCATCACACAAAGCATGTCTATTAAGGAACAGTAAACTATTAGCTTGGATGGAATCATGGATCTAAATGGAATGCGTAAACTATTGGCTGGAATAGAGTTAGCATAGTGTAGTAGCCTTGCGAGTGGTTGCTGGACTAAGTATTGGTTACCAAGTATGACCAGGAATTTGTATAAGACCTATCATATATATCTTGCCAAATTACAGAGCTAGAGAAAAGTTATTGGGTGTGCTTGTATGTTTCTTGTTTAGTTTAAACAACCCGTTTCTTACAGAGTCCAAATGCACGGCACAGTTTCTTTGTTGTACTCTGTAGTAATATCTGGAGTTGAATGGGCTAGAGGCGGAATTGTTTTCTACGCTAGTCTATTTCGTTTAGTGTACTTTATCCACAGAGACCTGATTGCCTGTAGTTTGAAGATATATGGCAAATATGCTAGTTGTTGCCAGCTGATGCTCTTGTTTTCTGTTTATGTTCTTTTTGCTCGCACAGGGAAAAGTACTCTATTGAATAATTTATTTGGAACCAACTTCAGAGAGATGGATGCATTCAAAGGAAGGTAATTGACTCATTTCGACTTTGAATTCATTCTTAAAAAGTAAATGAGAGAATATTTAACAGTATGTTACTTTTCCAGATCTCAAACCACTAAGGGCATTTGGCTGGCGAGATGTGTTGGCATTGAACCATGTACACTTGTAATGGATTTGGAGGGTACTGATGGCAGAGAAAGAGGAGAGGTGATTCCTAAGCTTGTATCTCACTAGCTTTTTAAATCTCGAGCATTCGTTTGACTAGAAAGGCAACACACTTGTTTCAGCACTTGCAATTGTTGGGATATGCACCTTTTGACACACTCTTCTATGGATTTCTCATAGGATATATCTTCTAGCGGTCAATTACAACCACATGATAACTAGTTCGTGTGTCTGGCCATTAGCCTGCTATAGAATTCTCCTTTGCCGTGATATCATCAATGATTAACAGAGGCCATTTGTTACAGACTTACTGTCATATATGTATATCGTGTCCGTTTATGTCAAAACTTAAGTTTCCATTGTTATGTGTGTGTGTATTTCTTCTCATAGTGGAGGGGTTATCATTTGGATTGCTGTTCAATATTGCAAAGGATATTTGAAGAATTGAATATTGTTTATTAAGGGTTAGGTATTGGCTCAATCTGGATTATATTTATATTATCCCAACCATGAGAAAAACTGGTGAGGGAACATAATCCTACCTGGCATCTGCTGAAATGAAGCATTTTAGTTGATCCAGATTCAAATAAACCTATATAATTGCCATAAAGCCATGTGCCAATGTGTCAATTAGTTTATGACTGTTGCACTAAACCCTTATATTGCTCTTGCCTTACTTTTCAGGATGATACTGCTTTTGAAAAACAAAGTGCTCTCTTCGCTCTCGCTGTTTCCGATATAGTGCTTATAAACATGTAAGTGAAGGATTTCCTTTTTATCTTCTCTTTACACTTTTTGACTCAACTCTTTGTTAACTCTGATATGCAAGTTTTGCCACGTAGGTGGTGTCATGATATAGGACGTGAACAGGCAGCCAATAAGCCTCTTTTGAAGACTGTATTTCAAGTAAATCTTCCTTTCTCTTAACATTGTTATCTTTATTATTTATTTACGTCAAGGCCGCTAATTTTGCTTGTTGCAATGATGGTTCAGTATTTTAAAACCATGATGATAATTTCTGTTGCTGTTTCTGTTTAGGTAATGATGCGATTGTTTAGCCCGCGTAAGACCACTTTGATGTTTGTAATACGTGATAAGACACGGGTGAGGTTCTATTTTCGTTCCCCTACCTATTTTTATCATGTCTTTGCTTATTATCTAGGAGTGTTTTTACTTCTCAGTTTCAATATTCCTGACTTTCTTGTGAACTTGACTGTTGCACCTCTTGCTTTGTTCATATAGACACCTTTGGAAAATTTGGAACCTGTTCTACGGGAAGATATTCAGAAGGTGAGGTGTTGGCTCTATACCACCTAATGTTGACTACTATATTGATTATATTTGATTGTTTACTCATTTTGTGACCCTCAGATATGGGATTCAGTTCCTAAGCCACAAGCGCATAAGGACACCCCTCTTAGTGAATTTTTCAATGTAAGATAGTCATTTTTACAGATGGCAGAAATGTAGTTTATATCTGTTTGATTTGGTTGTTGAGGAGCCTTTTTTAAATTTACTGTCAACTTTTTCAGGTTATGGTGGTTGCTCTTAACAGTTATGAAGAGAAGGAAGAGCTATTCAGAGAGCAGGTATGGATGTTCGAAATTTTATATTGTGATAGTAGATACAATTCTCTTTATTTGAGTTTTACCCTGTGATTGGTGCTGTCTTTCAAATTCGATAATTCTTACTTAGGGCAGCAAATTGTTGTTTTTTGCTCTAGCATTATAACTTTGGGCCTCAGCATAATAACTGTGCTTTGCTTGCCGTGAATGGATGAAGGTTGCTAATTTGAGGCAGCGATTCAACCACTCTATAGCTCCTGGTGGGCTCGCTGGAGATCGACGAGGTGTTGTTCCTGCGTCAGGCTTTTCCTTTAGTGCTCAGCAAATTTGGAAAGTCATAAAGGAGAACAAGGACCTTGATCTTCCTGCACACAAGGTTAGTGCTATAATTAATAACTTAAAGAAGTGAGTCAAGTGACACATTTGAATTGCAATTCATGCTGCAAATTTGTTCCAGGTCATGGTGGCGACTGTTCGCTGTGAAGAAATTGCGAGTGAAAAATGTAGCGATTTTACCCAAAACCAGGTAAGATGGTACTCGATTATCGTGTATGTATTTTTAAGTATTCTTCTATTATAGAGGGCCTATTATTTCCCCAATTATTTACTTATATGGCATGTGTGATAATGTGTGACAAACTTTTGCAGGATTGGCTTCAATTGGAAGAGGCCTCACAATCTGGTCCTGTCCCAGGTTTTGGCAGAAAGCTTAGTTCAATTCTTGGAAGCTGTCTCTCTGAGTGAGTAACAACCACATATGTTGAGTGGTTTATATGTCATTATCGTTTGTGTGATTGTTCTAAATGCATAATAAATATGCAGTTCTACTACTGTTTGCTATACTCTGGAAATGTGCTTTTTCGAATGGATTGAAGTCATTGAACTATATCGATTAGAGGAGCACCCTGTTGTAACTTTACCCAATGACATACATCTCTTTTGCCGAGTTCATCTTCCCAAGGCACCTTTGCGTCCCTTTATATTAAAGTGTTGATATTATGGCTTGTGTTGATCAAGCGAAGTATGCCCTAATCTGGGTTAGTTTTGGATTAGCTTAAGACTAGAGTCAAAATGACTTTCTTCTCAAAAAATCAGTACTTAAATTTATTGTATCATATACTATATTTTTCTGTTAAATTTATTTTCTTCCTGCTTATATGTCTCTTTCGCATATAAGTGCTGGGAATTAAGTATAGACATATAAAGTTAAGTACTCCGTACTTCCTTCTATGTTCTTCCCACTTCATATTTTGGGGTCAAAGCTATAAAACTTTGACCATAAATATGTTGAAAATACATAAAACTTAAATCATTGAAATGAAAACATTTGTATTTATTATTCAAAAATCTTTCACAAAACGACATTATTGACGAAAAAGACAAAAAATTAACATATAAATGGAAAAAAAAGACGGTACAAGTGTGGCGTTGGAGACCGTGCAAAATGGAATGGGAAGAACATAGAAAGGATGGAGTTATTGTTTTCACAATGGGCACGGTTATGTGACTTATGGGTCTGTTAACGTACTTCGTATAGGTACGATGCAGAGGCTATATATTTTGAAGAGGGTGTGAGAACTGCGAAGAGAAAGCATCTGGAAGAAAAATTACTGCAGGTATAGTCGTATGCTGTGTGGAGGCTTAGGTAGTTATATGGTCTTTGATCTAGCATCATTTCTTGCTTATATTCCTTTATTGTAGAACTGCTTTGGCAAACCAAAGCTTTGCTTGTGTCACTGATGCCTTGTTTCACTTTGATTGTTCTTCACTTCTTCTGATAATGGCTATTTTCCCTTCTTTATTGCTCTATTTTATCAGGTCGTTCAATCTGCCTTTCAATCGATACTGGGACATGTGCGTTCTGAAGCTTTGGAAAAGTTCAAGGAAGCATTTGAGAAAGCTTTGAATGGGGGTGATGGATTTTCTGATGCTGCTTGCAGGTGCAAGCAGTCGGCGTTAGATTTTTTCGATGTGGGATGTGCCGGTAATTTTTTTCTCCATGACCAATCTGAGTAGGATAAACCTTTTGTTTGTATAAGGGTCCTGTTAGGCACTTACTGTATGCCCATCTCCTCTTGTATATGATCGAGTTTTTGACGCATTCAAGTAGTCATGCAGATTATTTTTGATAATTATCATGTGCAAGAGGCCTCTTTTTTGGTGTCAGTATATACATGTAGTAGGATCTCATTTGTTTCAAGAACAAAATTTATTCTTTTATCGAGTTCATATTTTTCCTTAAACCGAATTATTATATGGATTGTCATGTCGAGCCATTAGAAGCTTATCAGATGAGAGCTTTATTTTCACTGCGCAGATTCTGTGGTCGAACAAGCAAATTGGGATACTTCTAAAGTGAGGTCGAAGCTTGTCCGTGATTTGGATGAACAAATCGCCTCTGTTCGTGATGCCAAGCTGGGTGAACTTACATCCCGTTACGAGGTATATAATTATTGGTTCAGTGAGGAGAACTTAACTTTCCTGTCTTCCTCTGATTGATGATATATCTTTATTGTGTTTGTGGCACTAAAAGTTGTTTGATGAGTGTCATGACAGACATTCATTTACTGTTTATTGGATTTTGTTTGACATAAATGTGATTTAGTTGGAAAAATGAGGCATAAAAATGCCCAAAAGTGATACTCATGCTTGATTTCTGACAGGTTTTCGAGTAAACTTGATAGGTGGCTTTTGCTTCTTTCCTGGTTTACTAATTGTAAATCTGCTTTCGTCTGCAGAGCTAGAGAACCTCTTTGATGTTTAAAATCTCTACCTATATATATTCTCTTTGTTTTGAGCATGTGTCTCTGCGGTCTGCACCCTTATCTTTCTATAAATATAGGGTCCTTGTGTTTGAAAATTGAGCCAGAGTCCGACACTTGGCATATACCCTGTCCAACACGGGTATCAGAGTACAAGTAAAATATCTCTCCGCCATTGCCCAATCATAAAGTTACTCCTTCCTGTGTTACCAAGCACCTGAATCCTTCTTTTACTAGCGTAGAAATTGATGACTGTTTGTCCGTGAACCACTGTCCACTGCTATCAATAAACCATCTTATTTTGTTTTTGCTCCTGAGCCATGGCCCATGAGCTGTGTTGGATGAATTTGCTCTCATGGATTAAAAGAGCCATTTACTGTGTACACTGCCACTTCACTATGCCATTGCTTTGAGACTCATGACATGCATATTAGCTTCAGTTATGAGATGCTTATAGTGAAAGCTACATTAGAGTTGCAATTTTGGTGGAGTAATTGTCAGGTACTCAGGCAGTTTAGGTATAAGCCACATACTCTTTAACGCTGAGAAAACTATGCAGGCGAAATTAAACGAGGCCCTTTCAGGGCCGGTCGAGGCTCTACTGGATAGTGCCAATAATGAAACATGGCCATCAATAAGAAACCTTCTTCAACGTGAATCTCAGTCAGCAGTTACTGGCCTCGCTAACGATCTGTCTGGTTTTAACTTGGATGAGCAAACCCAAGACAAAATGTTAGCAAAGCTAGAGGATTATGCAAGAGGCGTAGTTGAGGCAAAAGCGAAAGAAGAAGCAGGAAAGGTCTTATTGCGCATGAAAGACAGGTTAGGAGTCCACATTATGTGCAATTACGATGTTTAACTATTCATTTAGTTTTTCAAGTACTAATACCGTACTTTTCTATAGATTCACAACATTGTTCAGCCGTGACTCTGACTCAATGCCGCGGGTGTGGACGGGAAAGGAAGATCTTAAAGCAATTACAAAGTTTGCTCGTTCTTCGGTAGGATTATGAAGCTCAGTTAAATGTGTATTATTGGTCTAGATTTTTCCCCTTATATAAACTAATATTCATTGCTTTTGCAGTCTCTCAAATTGCTCTCAGTCTTGTCTGCCATCCGGTTGGATGTTGAATCAGATGATATTGACAAAACGTTGACTCTTGCATTGGTGGAGAACAGAAGTAATAGTACTAGTACTGATAGGAATTTGACCGTAACTGATCCCTTGGCTTCAAGCACCTGGGAGAATGTGAGTTTTGCTACTCGAAATAGCTTTCTTATTTTCTGCTGCCACGTCAAGTCTTTCCTCAATGTATCATCAGTTAGACTTCACCTGCATGATAAATTCCTTGAGGAAGTACATGGGCTTAGGAGTACTAACATTTTTTCCCTCTAGATCAAAACCTTTTGTAGTTACTTCCACCATTCTAATAAGTAGTTTACGTTTTCTTTTTTAGGCAGTTCAATAGGCTGTTAACAATTTTATTCTAGGCTAGTTTGTTCACAAACAAACAATTCCGTCCCTGACCAACCGTGTGGGGGAACTGTTTCCATATTAGTTAGTTCCTCCATCCCAAAATAATTTTCCGTCAGTTAAAATTCTGACCACTAATAAATGTTTAAATAATAAAAATTATAACTTGATAAAATTTTTACATTCATCATACAAAATCTTTCACAAATGTATTTTTTAGATGAAAATTTATCTATAGAAATGGAGAAAAATCGAGTCAAAGTGGTGCCTTAGAGACTGTGCAAGTCAAGTTAGGAAGATAATTTTGGGATGGAGGATTAATCACAAGGGTGTGAAAGTAATTCAATTGCAGAAGATTCCATGACTCTCCGTTCCAAAAGCAAATGTGCCAATGTGAACTACATGATATAATGGAGTATGTTTCCATAAAAGCTTCATTGCGTTTTTTTGTGCAGGTCCCGTCATCAAAAACATTAATAACTCCAGTGCAATGCAAATCTTTGTGGAGGCAGTTCCAGATGGAGACTGAATATACTGTCAGCCAGGCCATAGCTGCTCAGGTAGAGTCTCTTCTTCTCGAGTTATTTATTTAGGGATTGATTTTCTTAATCTACCGTATTTGAACGACCCACAATGTTGCTTATCTTACTTGATGTGTCTTTGATTTTTCAGGAAGCCAGCAGGCGTAGTAACAATTGGTTGCCACCTCCATGGGCAATTGCCGCCATGGTCATTTTGGGTTTTAACGAGTTTATGACACTTTTAAGGTACATTCTTTTTCTGGGTTCTATCTTTTATCGTCCTTTATTATATACTTCATGTTATGTCATTTATAAATCTATCTCGTGTCAGGAATCCTCTCTATCTATGCGTCCTCTTTGTTGGGTTTCTAGTAAGCAAAGCATTGTGGGTGCAGATGGATGTAGCTAATGAATTCAATCATGGCATTGTGAGTATCTATTTTTTTTTTTTTTTTGTTTCAAGTTATTAACATCATCATCAGTATTATGTTATTGTTTTATGAAATCCCACAACACCTAAAAGAAGGAATACATAGGTAGCTGATCGGGGATCATAATGATACAAATCGAACAAGCACAATGTTGGAATATGACCAACATGTTCTCTCCAAATCGAAACCAATTCATTCATCATTGCGTATACAATTTTTTTAGCTTACGTCTTCTACATTTTTTGAGCCTCCTAATTTTAATCTTCTGCATACAGCTTCCCGGACTTCTATCATTATGCGCAAGGTTTGTGCCAACCGTCATGACCTTGTTGAGTAAGTTGGCTGCTCAGGGAAATATACCAGCAACTAATGGTGGCCAACAAAACCCCCCTCCTCTAGCAGCCAATAGCTTCCGTGGTGGTGTGAATTCTGGGGGAGTTTCCTCAACTGGTTCCTCTCACGTAACAACAAATGAAAATGGAACCGAATACTCAAGCTATTCAAAGGATGATTAGATGGATGCACCACACCCATTTTGGTTCAGGAACTGTGTGAATCATACAGAGTCCTTCATTAAGAGCTACACACGTATATATCGATAAACCAAACCCTATGAGAAGCTGATTGAGAATATGATTGGTTGATTGTCGAAGGCATTGGTTTTATCTATGTACCACATATGTGAGGGGCATGACTTGATTATAAGAGCCACCCCTTTAGTTTTTTCCTTACCATTTTCTCATTTTGATATTCTTTTGAGGGTTGTCGGGTGATGTCTAGTCCAAGTGTCTGAATCGTCATTGGTTCTTGGTGGTGTTGAAAGCGGTGGTTCTGGATTTAGCTTGTCATTTTTGTATAACAAAATGTTGTAGTTTCCGATGGTTCAATTGTATGTCCCAACATACGGTATTATTGATATTTGAGAACGATGAGCAAATATACGAGTGAATTGGTAAATTGGATTTCATGAACTTCTCCTTATAAAATGTAACTTTGGTTCCTTCATGTTTCATCCTTTGCTTGGTCTGGGTCTTTTTAGGATGGGGTAGGTTCGGGTTTCCGAGTATACTGTATCTCAGTTTGGTTCTCTTTTATCAGGTCTAGTTATAAGTATGCTCAAGCTACTTTACTTTATCAGGTCTAGTTTTAAGGATGGGGTAGGTCCTTTTTCCTTGTTGGATGATAAAGCTAAAATCTTGCTGTCCGTCTTGCTTGTGACGAGTGTGAACAAGTTTGCCTCTCCTACTTGCAAGCTTGTTTCACGTCACAAGCTTGTGACCTTGTGACGTGTTCACAAATCACACCCGTCAAGTTTTACTCAAATTACAAGAGTTTTGAGTATTTTCTCACTTTATCAACACAATGTATAAGCATTAGGTAATTGGGAATTTGAGAACGAGTTTAAACTAGAGGCGTTCAGTCATCATCGAGCACACTATAATTTGGAATCGTTGGTACGGGAATAATTAAGAGAAAAAACAAGTAAAGCTTTCCAAATTTGTTATTAAAAATAAGGATATAAAAACGTACGCATCGCCTCCTAATCCTAATTCCCAAATACTCTTTCACTACGAAAACCGAAACCCTAACTTTTCCCCCCAAATCAATTTCCCCAATTTCCTCAAACCTCCGCAACAATGTCGATCAGTCTACGAAAGGCGAACACACGTCTACCACCAGAAGTAAACCGCGTACTCTACGTTCGCAACCTTCCGTTCAACATAACAAGCGAAGAAATGTACGATATTTTCGGAAAATACGGAGCAATTCGTCAAATTCGGGTCGGTACTAACAAAGATACTCGGGGTACTGCTTTCGTCGTGTACGAGGATATCTACGATGCGAAAACCGCTGTTGATCATCTTTCTGGATTCAATGTCGCAAATCGGTATCTGATTGTGTTGTATTATCAGCCTACTAAGATGAATAAGAAGTTTGATCATAAGAAAAAGGAAGAGGAGATTACTAAATTGCAGGAGAAATACGGTGTTTCGATTAATGATGATGATAAGTGAAGTGGCAGAATCAGGATTTACAGTTACGAGAGGCGGTTTATTATTAGCTTAAACTTCTAGTTTTCCGATGCTAGTTTCTTTAGTTCCGGAACTGTAAGTGATATATGTACTTATGATTTTGTGTATTTGGAGTTATTTTTATGTTAGTAAGGTTTGATTGTTATGCTTTGTTGACGTTTGATTGTGGTAATGTGTTGTTGTTAGGGTTTCGTATCGATTTGAATGTTTGCAGAATTGTTTTCGGTGTTGTGTTTATAGCCAAACGAACTTGCAAATTACGGTTTGTGATTGCCTTGTTTGTTGATTTTGGTTTGTTTAAGAGCTAACGTTTAACAAATATGAAGCATGATTGAATATGAAGTAACGATTGGACGATGCAGCTTTGGGTGTAGTTTTTTCCTTACGGATCATAAGAATTAACCTGTCGGCTGTCGGTAAGGCTTCATACCCTCTACACTACTCTTGGTGTAGTTGGGAGAGTCTCTAAGGCGCGGTAATGATGAAGTTGGAGTCTTGCATATATGTTTCAGGAAGTCTGCTGAAGTCCTTTGAGTCTTTGACAACCACTCTTTCCCGTGAAACTCCTTCTTTCATTTTGTTCTTTTGAAGAGAAATGGAGATTGCGAGATTGTTGTTGAACTTACAGGGTGTCTCTCTTTTTGCTTTTTGTCGTAGTTTGATATGTTGTTTTTGCAGTTGTTTTCATGACATTGAAATCCCTAGGAATTGACACTGACATTGCTATTAATTTGAGAAACATGTAGGATGTAAAATTGTTAGGTATGTCTATTTTTCTGGTCATGTATGAAGTTGACCTAGTTACGCAACCTCGTTCCCCTAGAAGCTATGTTCTCCACACAGTACCATCCTTTTAAAGAATACTTTTCAGGAGGATGTAAGCTCCATGTGCGCAGCTGAATTAGCAGTTGGATGTTATGGTTATAGTCATGTATAAGATTGGATAGCCAAGCCGGAAGTCGGAACTCATGCTTTTAGTTTTCTTTTGCACGGGCAAGAATGATTCCGGAGCTGTCTTTTGTGTCCTGTTTTTCTGATTAGGCAGAGTTCTCTGACGTTTAGAGAGTTTAACTGTTCAATTGAGGGTGGAGTGTCGAACTTCCTGAGAAATTTGTTTTTTTTCGTTTTTTGTTGTTGTTGTTACTCCTGTCCGAACATTCCCTGGCACTCTATTTTCTGGTTTGATAAATCGAACGTTTATGGAGTATTTTTTGTCCCATGTGCCATTAGGGTAAGGTCTTACAATATCATATAGTGCTTAGACATAAGTCAATAGGCCTAGCATCTGTAGGTTATGTAATTTTAAGATAACAGTTTGCGTGACTTGCGAATTTTCATCATAAGGTTTGATGTAAATTGTGTGGTTGACTTTGGCGCCACAAAGCGATCCCAAGGTTCATCTGCTTGAGATTTCTACATCTCACATTAATAGCTAACTAATGATTTTGGTTTGTTTAACAGCTAACGTTTAACAAATACGAAGCATGATTGAATATGAAAAATGGTTTGTTTGCGCGGCTATGCTTTGAAGAAACGATTGGACGATGTACTTTGGGTGTAGTTTTCTTTATGGATCATAAGAATTAACCTTTCGGCTGTTGGTAAGGGTTCATACCATCTACACTACTGTAGTCTGTAGGTGGGAGAGCCTCTAAGGCGCGTTAACAATGAAGTTGGAATCTTGTGTATATGCTTTAAGATTTTGTTCTTTTGAAGAGTAGGTAGGGATTTTGATATTGTTGTTGAACTTAGAGGGTGTAAGTTTTCTTTGCTTTTTGTCTTAGGTTGATATGTTGTTTTAGCGGTTGTTCTCATGACATTGAAATCCTAGGAACTGACAGACATTGCTATTTCTCACGTCGTGTATGAAGTTGCTCTAGGTACACAACCTCGTTCCCCTAGAAGCTATGCTCTCCACATAGTACCATCCTTATGAAGTATAGTTTTCATGAGGATGTAAGCTTCATGTGCACAGCTGTATAAGCACTTGCATGTTGTGAATATAGTCTAGTATGCGATTGGATAGCCAGGCCGGAAGTCGGAACTCATGCTTTTAGTTTTCTGTTGTGTGGGCAAGAATGATTTGGGAGCTGTCTTTTAGAGTTCTTGATGGTAGTGTAGAACTTACTGAGAAATAAGGTTTTTCCTGTTATGCCTGTACGAACTATCTCAGGTACTGCTCTAGTATTTTGTGGTTTGATAAATTGACCCCTCCCTCTGTGCCATTAGGATAAGGTGTTGATAACAGTTTGATGCTTACGGCATAGGGGGATAGGCCTCTAGTTGCCCTAGTATCTGTCGATTATGTTATATTAAGATAATAGTTTGCGTGACTTGCGAATTATCATCATAAAGTTTGATGTTAATTGTTGTCATTTTGGACTGTTGGCACCACAAAGCGATCCCCTGCTTAAGATTTCCACATCTACGTTGACAGGTAACTAATGATGCCTACACGGCCACTCTCGATCTCCCTTACCCTACCATTTGCCCAGTTGTTGGAGTCATTAGTGTAATGTTGTTGTGGTTAAGTACCCTTGCTGGAATGGAATGTGCAAGGTGTACTGCTGTATACTTAAGAGTTGCGTCCTTTGACAGTTGTATTGTCCGTGTGTTTAAATTTCGTCTCTTACTAGAGGACGACTGATGCAGAACCATTTCTATGTTTTATTTTCGTATTTCATATTTCCAGCATTGTGTAAGAAATCATCGGTATACTCCCTCCATATTTTTGATTTAGCCGCATTTGCTTGTGGGGCTAAATGGGAAAAAAAATAGAGGAATGGTCACTTGGAAAGGATTTATGTTGTGTTTGGGAGTGCCTCTTGAGCTGAAGACTAGTCTGAATAAGTTGTTTTCGGTTGTTGTATGTCTTGGTAGCGGTCTTGCAGAGATCACCAATTCACCAGTGATCATCGGTTCAGGTTTGTGAACCGAAAAACAATGTATTTGAGCTAATTTATATATGCTGAGACTTTGAGCAATGTCTAAAGCAGCACAAACAGAAGTGATATCGAGCCTTATGGGCTTTTTGCCGGATCCGTATCAAGATGAAACCAGGAACCATAACTTCAATACCGTGGTTGATCAATGACATGTTTGAATCTCGTCCTAGTTTATTCTACTGTCGCCAAATGAAAATCAAGGGAAGAAGTTGCGAACAAATTCCTCATACATATTTTGGAAGGACGGTTTTATTATACGGTCAAAGAAAATTGGAACTACGGCCATTCTTAGTGTACTAATTAGAGGTGGCAATTGGGTCACTCGTCTCGGGTTATATCCGGTTCGGTTTATAACGGTCGGTTACGGTTCATGTCGGGTCATCTTTGGGTCAACTCATCAGCGGGAGGCAAGTCGGGTCGGGTTGTAACTAGTTTTAGATAAGTAACTAGTTTTGAGACCCGTGAAAAAATCACGGGTCTTGTATCAGTTTCCCACTTTTGGTTAATACTACATGTATAAGCACGAATTATTTGGAAACTTGGTAAATGATAAAATAGGATGTGAATTATGACAAATCAACATAACAACACGGTACTCCGTACTGTGACTACAATTAACTCCTTTTATTTGTTTTCCAAGGGTTGAAATTATCAAATTTTGAGTAAAAATCTGTTTGATTTCACGGTTTTTATCTAAATGGTTTTTTTTTGTTAATATCAATTTTTCATTATGGTCATTATATAACCAAATAATAAATAAAATTATTTATAAGAATGTCACTTGAAATAAAAATGAATTCTTTTTTTTGGCTTGTAACTATATTGTTTAGATTTAATTATTATTCCATAAATATATAAAAATGCACGAAAGTGGCAATTTGCCCCTTAACTTTGTTTAAAGGTGAAATCAAGTCTCCTTAAGTTTCAATTGTAGCAATTAAGCCCCTTAACTTTAGTTAAAAGTGAAATTAAACTTTATTCTTTAACTAGTTGGTAGACCGGGCGATGCCCGGGCACGTAGTAGGATCACTTGTAATAATATAAGGTACTATCTTATAACATTATTACAACTTTTAGATCACAAAGTCAGTATTATATGCTATCATTGTAAACGATGGTTCAGGTAAAAAAGAGAACTGATAAAACTCATCATACGTCACAAAGTATAGCCAACAATATCCTCCTGACTGCTTTTTATTACGATGTACTAAATCAACTTCCGTTATAATAAAACGCTGGATATATATATATATATATATATATATATATATATATATATATATATATATATATATATATTTTTATAACAGTATAAA
>JAOWBH010020798.1:0-16031 GCA_028566215.1 Silene coronaria
CGCCCCTGCTAGCCCTCCCTAAATCCGCCACTGTAGGGTCGGGCCATTCAGGTCTGACCCTCCCAAATAACTAGACCGTCCCAAATAAAAATTGTTGATGGATATATACAAAGAGTAAGAATAATATTAAAAAGATTTTGAGATCGATCTATCTTCGTACATATATCTCATCGTGACGAGTTCAAAACTCACAAAAATCAAACATTATTCATATCATGCAATCATATATCATGTGAAGCTGAGATTACGTCCACACAATCCTATAATATTCAGTGTTTTTATTGTCAGTCACTCCAAAAATATTTTGGTCAGATGTTCGATGAAGCGCAATCAAAGCATTCCCAGCCAGTGGTCCTCTTCCAGTATAAATGTTTTGATTGTGATATTTGGGGCGTAGGTTTCCGGTACAAACTTGTGACCGTCACAAGCATGACCTACTATTTCTTCTATCACTGCCTATTTTTCCTACTACACCAGAACAAGGAACTAAAATGTTGCACAATCGCGGGTCTAAATAACAACACTATCCTAATCGTATCGGAAAAAAAAAAATTGGAAGTTATGTTTTCCGGTGACTTAAAACCACTTTCTCATCATGAGTAGTTGGTAACTGGTCAAATCATGAGAGATGTTTCTGATGAGTAAAAATTACGCCAGCATCAAATTGTGGCTCTCTTTAGATAGGAAAAAATGAATTACGAATCAGGGACGGAGTTAGGGTTGGATTCAAACCTGGGCCGAAACTTTTAATTAGGGCTGAGCATCGGTCCAAGTCCAGACCGGACAGAAGACCGAAAATAAAAATTTAGTGGACCGAACCTAAGACTTTCGGTCTTGGACTGGACCGAACCCGAAATACTTGTTCTGGTCCGGTCTTGGCCCGAAATGGACCTAAACCTAGTTTTTTCACTATTTCGTATACGATAATTACATTTTAATTCTAAATCAAATACATTTAAATAATTAGACGACTCGTTTTACGAAAATCATTGACAATACTTATGTATAATGACTTTTTAAGATAAAATGTTAATTTGATTCATAATATTTTAATAATTAGTCTTTAAAAACATGAAATTTGGTTCATTCGATCCAGACCTAAATTAACCGATCTTGGTCAGGATCGAAGATCGAAACTTGAAAAAATGAGGTCCGAGGACCGGACCAAAATAATTCTGTCAAGGTTTCGCCCGGACCAAATGGTGTGGTCCGGTCCATTTTTCCGGTCCAGACTCCAGATCTAAATTTTTTCACCCCTACTTTTAATAAATATTAAGACGGATACATTTGACTTACTTAAAGGTGAATAATTAATTTTGCACATTCAACCGTCAAAACCAAGATTTGGCACAACTAACCATAGCAAAGATGGGCTTATGCAACTGGACAAACAATATTAGGCAAAATCAGCTAAAGATGGGCCAAAATTTTATCATCAAGGCCCAATTTATCTAATCCGATGAATTGGTTAATTAGGCTAAAGATGGACAATCATCTTTCAGCTCCACGCTTTCGTAGCATAAGTACACCTTATTCTTGTAACACCATGATTCATAATTATCGAACGGGTTTTAGGAGATGCTAGTTGCATGGAAGAAGTAGAAACGAACGTTTGTGCTAGGGACGAAGGTCAGACCAAATTCCAGCAAAGGCCGAAATGTTTTGTTACGTCTACTAAGCATGTAAAATATAGAATTAGCTTTATATCAAGGTTTTAGATGAGAAAATTATTACTTTGTTCCTTTATATGTAATTGATAATGAAGTCTACACTTTCTATCAACATATTCGGCAAATCAATAATTGCCAAAGGCAACTTCACAATTTTTTCAGTAATGGTTTTACAATTTCTTTTACTTAATTCTCTAATAACATAAGTAAATAAGCAACAAATTAGCAATCATATATTTTTGTCATATTTAAAATCTCACTAATTGTGAATAATTTATGGAATATTGATTCTTAACTATGGTAGTCCTTCCCTTTTTCTTATACAACAAAAGATTTTTATATTCAAGAAGACCAAGAATAATTTTTTTTTTTCCTTTTTTATTATATTAGCAGAAATTTTTCCGAAACCGGCCCGACCGTGGCCCGGAGGGCTAGTACTGTGCTTCGTCAGTGGTTTGTGCCCACTGTTCCGTACTCCACCGACTTGATTTTACTATCCAAAGTCGTCATTCACTGATGTTATATAATTGTTTCGTAGTAATAACTAGTTTTGGCCCTGTGCAATAAGTGCACGGTATATGTTTTTTTATTTCTATTAAATTACTTATATAATAGTGGTATCTCATTAGTTCATTTTTTTCATCATTGAATTTTGCTTTGAGAAATAAAAAGATGAAACTAAAAATTAATTAAGAATATTGAGCAACGTGTTAAAATTTATTTTTTAAAGAATAATTTTTATGCCGCAAAGCTAATAATTCTAATATATAAATTCTCTCAATTTTTTGTTTCGAAAATAATTAAAACGGTTCATAATTTTTTTTTTATGTGTAGTATAAGTTTAACTCATTCTCAAATAATAGTATCAATAAAATATTTAGTAATTCATTATATATTTTTTTATATTGTAATTAAAATATTATAGTTTAGAGTTTAGTGAAAAATATATAATGTGATGAAAAGATTTATTTTAATGAAAATATAATAATTCAATGAACCAAATTATTATAATTATTAGTTTCCTTATTTAGTTAGTGTATTTAATTGTTATTAGCTACCTTATTTAAAAAGATGCTTTTGTTGTGTTGTTGTGGGTAAGTATTTAGATGCCCTGACATTATGCAATTACGTCTTTTACCGTTATAAAAAAAAATAAAGATGTGAAAGTAATGCTATGGGCTTTTGAATTCCCAGTCTCAATCTGACTTGTACCACAAAGCTGCAGAAAGATGGCCCAAATGAAAAGGACCATGGACATAGGAATGAATCCGTAAAAGCCCAACATTCGTAGAGATGTCATTAGGTCGGAGCCGGGACCGAGGACGTGCACTCTGAACCCGTACCTACTAATCGAAACCAACCCCGGTTCATGTCGCCCTTTTATCTATTCCATATACGATAACACGGTCGAGTAGAAAACTAATTCAAGACAATATCAATACGGAGTATATCTATATCTATATTACTGAAGTACCGATATAAACACGACACAAAAGGAGATGTGACAAGTCTTTTTGATTATGCTAACTATTCTTTTTCCTTACAAATTTCAAGCTATTGATGCCTTGCAAGTCCTTTTCTTCTAGGACACTCACCCAAATATAATGGCATGATTACACTTTCACATGAAATAATTTTCTACCACAAACTTTGTCCATTCCTTTTTTTTTCTTTTGGCAAAGCATCTTCTATTATACAAAGTGAAGTTTACAAAAATACATTAAAAGTAGTACTGATATGTGACCTTATTAACATCATAAGAAGCGCGAATTCATGAAAAAAAGGCGATAACACGCAAAAAATACAGTATAATGCTATTCATACATCAGTGATGGCACCCTGCTTCGTCCTCGTCTGTAACATCATACCCTTCCGCGGCCAGCCATTTTTCCTTGTACCTATACCACTTTGCAAATACCAAGTACACAAAGAAGTTCAATAGGCTTAAACCCGAGAGCAACCAGTAGAAATTGTCGAGTCTCCCTTGATTTAAGTTATCGGCTAGCCAGGGGTTCTTGCTAGTAATTTTGTGTACGACTGTCACGAGAAATGAGCTAAGGAAAAACCCTAGAGAAAGTGTACTTAAAAATAATCCTGTGCTCATCGTCTTCATTCCTTTCGGACACTCCCTTAGGAAAAAATCTAATTGACCGATGTACGTAAATGCCTCCCCTGATCCCACAAAGAAAAACTGTGGAATCAGCCAGAACACACTTAAATTGACAATTGCACCGGGTTTATCAGTAATTCCTTCTGATTGAGCTGCGTTGAGACGTTTGATTTCGACAAGAGAGGCTGATACCATGGCCAATATAGACAGCACTAGGCCGACTCCAATCCTCTGCAGTGGTGTGAGTCCATGTGGGTTGTGAAGGAGTTTAGAGGATATCGGAACAATCACCTTATCGTACACCGGAACTGTTAAGAGGATACTACCAACAAAGAAAACTGTAAGTGATGCAGCCGGGATTTGAAATGATTTGCCTATGTGACGGTCCATGGTTGTGGCTTGTGAGACGGAAAATGTCGTCATTTGGGCGTAAATTGTCCAGAAAATTATGGTTGTTGCCCAAATTGGTAGCATCCTGATTACCAATTTTACCTCTTCGACGTCGGTCAGGGATGACAAGCACCATTTGTTGATTTTTTCTTCATTTAGTGAAGAACTCTTTATAGCTGCCTTGTCCAAGAACCTAAATGAACAAAGAAAACATTAGTCAATGTTGAAATTCGTATACAGTACAATATACGGAGTCGTATATACTTTATAGTATAGCAACAAAATCGTTTGGTCTTGCATAAGACGATTGTATAACTCAATAAGGAGATTCTTATTGCTATTGTAATCGAATGTATGTTATAGAGACACATAAATCGATTTACATAAACATATCAAAATTTATACGATATCCTTTTATGACCGACGAGCTTACTATTCTTTTTTTTCTAATAAGTGTCGAGTTCAGGTCATGAATATCATAGATAAAAGTATAATATAATAACCAAATTATTTGAGAAGTAACACTATTTTGCATCTTATGTCGACCACATGTGGAGACAAGCAAGAAGAAGAAATAAAGGAAGTCAAAATTATGCCTAAAAAGTGGTCGTTAATTTCTCTAATGATTGTGATTAAAATAATTAAATTATGTACTTAGATACCACCTTTACTAACCACAACCTAAAAAGGAAATTAAGCAAGATGATATAAGAAACACACTTGAATCAAGTAAAGTTCATGACTAATCATAGTTATCAATAATAAGACAATAAGTACCATAATAATGCTTAATAAAAGAGATTTTTCTTTTTTTTAATATTAAATGAGACTCAAGGACAATTTCGATGATGACAGGATTCGAACATAGGTTATTAATACCATCTGTCATGACTATACAAGCTAAATTGGCCGACATTTAGAAATATTATATCTGGCCTAATAGGTTATAAATAATAGTTTTGATTGAGATGGTTCTACTCTATCACGTTAACATAGCCAGTGTGACCAAAAGTCACAGGTTCAAATCCTGGCAGCCTCCGATAACTCACGAGTGGATGGAATTTCAGCACAGGGTACAGGGGAGCTTGTGCACTTACCACTTCGAGTCTAACGGGCACTCAAGTAGGGGGTGTAATAGGTTATAAATAACTGTTGGGTTTCAACCATCAGCCTAAGGTTTTGATCGAGATGGTTCATCTATCATGGTCAAATTTTGACTCGTAATTATTAGTATATGAGACGGTTTCACATTCAAGATGATACAATTAATACTTGATTACAAGTAAAGTTAAGGATTAATCATAGTCAATCAATCAAGTTCATTATAATGTTCTACTAAAATAGTTTTTCTTGCTAGCTAACCAATAAGAGAGATTATATATGGGTAAACTTTGTCTAGTAAAACTATTCAATGTCAAGATTAAAATGTGACCACAACATAGATACTACTCCTAAAAGCATTAATATATCATATTCAAAAGACCAATTCACCCACTTTGTTCACTTTATTTTTATGTCAAATGTTATCCTAACTTTTTTGATTTTGACCGACTACCAAATTATATACATAAAACTTGCGTTACATGATTGGTTCCATTTTCTTCATTTTAGAGGAAACTTGTATTTGACACAAATCTAATTTTCCTATCTCTTCTTTTTTTCACTTTCAATGAAAATAAATTGACTTACTAAATTATTTTTACTTTTACATTTTATACTTCGTATTAGTTATGCGTCATTTAGAAAACCTCTTATGTATCACAAATTCTAATGAGATCACCTTGAGAACCACTAATATATTATGAGAAGTTACTTCATTTGAGGTTTTCCCCCGAACTAGGGCTTGCCTGGGCAATGATTAAGGGAGTAAAACATCTCCTCAGTAATCATTACGCTTATATGCCAAATCTATCATTAAACTCATTATCCAAGTAATTAACTTCCCCAATTATTACCACCAAATTAAAAAAATTCCGTTGATTATTTCAAGGATTCCAGGCAAGCCTAAGGAACATATATATAAGTTGCGAATTTAATTAAATATTATCTGAGATTATCCGACTATATCCATTATTTTAGGTTAGAGTTATCTATTTGACCTTATTTTCTAGAGTTTTCATTTTTTCGCTTATGTTTAGAAGTCTCTCGAAAAAGTACTATGTAAATTCTAGAAGTCATAACTTTGTCGGTGTTCTTAAATTTATTATTCCTCTAGATAAATAAATCCTCTTATCCACACAGACATACACAAACCGTAAACATAGCTAACATATCATTAATGAACTCACGATATTCTTTATTTACATCTTTTATTACTTTCTTATATTCTTTACAACATAATAAGCTCATACTCATATTATATTAACACAAATTTTCATTTGTGACTCTCTAGGCACTTTATGTTTGTCTTATCTACTCAAGTGGATCATATATTCATCCGTTACAAGCTTGTGACGGATATATCCGACATATGAGAGACTTACTGATTATATTAATATAATAGTAGGAGAAAGACTCCCATGAAAAACAAATTGTATATTCACTTTCTTGTTATTATTGTTAGCTTAGTTAGGATGGCATGTGGGAGAAAACCTTGAACAACAAATGATGACAAATGCATAGTGTATTGATCTAAGTGCTCAACATTTTATGAAATCCGTGGGGCAACGGCTAACATGCAACAAGGGAAATGAGCAATGATTTCTTAGATATATGCAAACGCATAAAATGACAACGACACATAAATTTGCGTACCAATTATTCACTAGTAAACAACTAATACTAGTCCAAGATCCAATTTAATCATTTACTCTTTTTACTTATGGATAGAGCATGGGTGAATAATCTAGGGAATCCACAAGAGTGTACGTATTAGCCTTGTGAGTGGTGGAGTTGTGGTTACAGATGAGGGTGGGCACGCGGGTTGTTGGTTGGGTTGGCATGTCTGAGCACGGTTCCTAATCTATTTAATATTACATGTGATTGACACGGCCCAACACGACACATATATAAGGAATCCACACGAGTGTACTTATTAGCCTCGTGAGTGGTGGAGTTGTGGTTAGAGATGAGGGTGGGCACGCGGGTTGTTGGTTGGGTTGGCATGTCTGAGCACGGTTCCTAATCTATTTAACATTACATGTGATTGACACGGCCCAACACGACACAATATCTAGGGAATCCACACGAGTGTACTTATTAGCCTGGTGAGTGGTTGAGTTGTGGTTAGAGATGAGGGTGGGCACGCTGGTTGTTGGTTGGGCTGGCATGTCTCAGCACGGTTCCTTATCTATTTAACATCACACATGATTGGCACGGCACAATATATACCATGGAGTGTGCATGGGCCAGAGTTTGTTTTGACAAAGAAGAGTGTATGCACGACATAAACCACCTGGACACCCCTAAATATAAAGAAATAAGGCTTAAATGGAGAATTGTTAGGGCATGACACGACACATTGTGGGTCGTGCATGGACTTCTATTTTATTTCACCGGCACCCATGACACGACACGAAACCCACCTTCCCGTACGTGATCCATGCCATTTCTCTTCCTGGCACGGTCAAGCATGCTGGTTTAATTCCAACTCTATTTGTGGTCAAGCAAATTTTTTATTATTCATTATTTTGCGTTTTTTTTTACGTTAATGACTAACTTTACCTTCGTACCGCTGACATTTAATCCGTTTATGTTATTACATGGAGTATATATATGAAACCGGGTTTTAAAAATGGGTTTTATTTTTATCTTTTGAGAATATAACTTTCCGTTTTGAGTTAGACACCACTACTACACTCACATCTCTAAGCCTAGAACCAATACTTAATAAGTTAAACTCTTTAAATTAATAAGGTTTTTTCTAATGTGTGCCCTTAATAAACCTAATGGGGGAAAGATTTATAAGTCTTAAACCCGATGGTCTAAAAAAACGATCGTGCTTAAAATTCCTACCACCCGAGTACCCGACAACACACGATCCCAAGTCTTTCCTTGAAACAATATTCACTAGACACTTTCAAATAACAAACCACTTTCCACACAAGAAAAGTGGCAATTATGCGTACGTAACCACAGAAAATATATTCACATACGTGATAATCCATAAGACTCGATCAATCATGTGACAATAAAGCACACATGAAAGGCAATCCGATGTATACACAACATAAAATCACAAGCAAAAAGTTGGAATCTCTTTAATACAAAAGTAAACAGACAAAATAAAGTGATTAAAAAATTATATAAAAAAAAGATAATATTAACAGTTGTATGGTGCGACAGACAAAAAATATGCATTTTATGATCACCAGTAACATTTTTTAAACGTGATCATTTTTTAACACAAAATAGTCATCTTTTACCAGAACGTTCATGTTATAGTCACATGCATATTACCATAACATGATTACTTTTTAAAATAAAAAAATTGAAAAAAAAAAGATAATACTAACGGTCGTATGATGCAACAGACAAAAAATATGCATTTTATGATAACCAGTAATTAATTTTTAAACGTGATCATTTTTTAACCCAAAATGACCATCTTTTACGAGAAAGTTCATGTTATAGTCACATGCATATTACCATAACATGATTACTTTTTAATGAAAAAAAAGATAATAATAACGGTCGTATGGGTGCGACGGGCAAAAAATATGCATGCATTTTATGATAACCAGTAATCAATTTTTAAACGTGATCATTTTTTAACACAAAATGACCATCTTTTACCAGAACATTCATGTTATAATCACATGCATATTACCATAACATGATTACTTTTTAAAATTTAAAAATTGAAAAAAAGATAATACTAACGGTCATATGGTGCGACAGACAAAAAATATGCATTTTATAATAACCAATAATCAATTTTTAAACGTGATCATTTTTTAACACAAAATAGTCATCTTTTACCAGAACGTTCATGTTATATTCACATGCATATTACCATAACATGATTACTTTTAAAATTAAAAAATTGAAAAAAAAGATAATACTAACTGTCGTATGGTGCGACAGACAAAAAATATGCATTTTATGATAACCAGTAATCAATTTTTAAACGTGATCATTTTTAACACAAAATGACCATCTTTTACCAGAACGTTCATGTTATAGTCACATGCATATTACCATACCATGATTACGATAGTCACATGCTTTTTATCGGAAAATGTCCACTTTTTACCATGCAATGACCATTTTATGTTAAAAACGTTCATTTTATAGTCACATGCATTTTACCATAACATGATCACGATAGTCACATGCATTTTAAAATGGTAATTCCTCCGTTTTTTTAATGATGTACTCATTTGTTGAATATTTTAATAAAATGGGAACATCACTAAAAAACGGAGGAAGTAATATTATAAGACGGTTTTATAGTATAATTTGCGGAAAAGAAGACTAACCTGAATTGCTTGCTATGAGGCAACTTTTGCTTAGTTTTCATGGAATTTTGATCGTCAATATTATAAAGTAAAGATGAATCAGAAGGCAAATCCATGTGCCTTTTCTTCAAAGCAGCGACAAAAACAGCAGCAATTTGTGTCAAAGGACTACCCACAAGTCTCTTAAAACGGTACCGTTTTGTTCCACATAAAAACACTCCAAGTGCTAACATTATTGCACTTGCACATATGCCATACCCCCATTGTCTACCCATATTATCTTGTATGTATACCAATATTGTCACTGCTGCTAGTGACCCTAAACTTATGAAAAAAAAGAACCAATTAAAGAATTTCGCCATTTGGGTCCTTTCTTCTGGGTTTGACTCGTCAAACTGGTCTGATCCAAACCCTGATACACTTGATTTTAGTCCGCCTGTTCCTAGGGCGGTTAAGTATAGTGCTAAGTAGAGTACACCCAGTTGTGTGTCTGTTGCTGGCTCGCATTCTTGGTTGTTTGTGCATGGTGGTGGTCGGAGGCTTGGGATTATAGTCGATATGGTTAGGACCGTTACACCCTACACCATTGAACAATTAATTGTTATTACTATACAATTATCGGTCGATTAGGTCCTACACTCCTACTTATTAGGTGGCCTTGTTAGTGAGACAATATTTTGTTCAAATAAGTCTATATAAATCCAATAATAATGCAATTGATTGCTTGTCAAGAATGTTTTGTCCAAAAAAGTCTATATAATTTCCAATAATAATACAAATGTTAGTTGGAATTAATATCATGGACTACAAATTATTCATGACGTATTTTTGTCACGATTAGTATAAAAAATTATCCGATAAATACTTTATTTTTTAAGAAAAAAATCATATTTATGGAGTGTTTTCTAAGCAATTAATTATTACTTACTAAACTATTTTTTTTATTAATGGTTAAAAAATACAATAATTATACACAAATAATAGGCAAAGAAAAAGAGAAATATTGACTTACCGCGGCTTGAACTGTGGCAAATATAGCAATTGTCAGATACCTGAACCAATTATATTTAAATAAGACCGTTGTTCAATCAAATAAAGCTTAGTAATAAACTATACAACTATATATTCGCTGTTATCTTTCTATGAGATGTATATGCTTATAAAGTCATTGTATGTCGTATAACTAAAATATGTTTAATATCATTGACGAGTTACAATTATTAAATAAGACCGTTATTCATCATATAAAACTTAGTACTAATAAATTATATACTATATATTCATTGTTATCCTTCTATGAGATGTATACGTTTATAAGGTCATTGTATGTCGTATAACAGACAATTTTAATATTAGTGACGAGTTACAGTTATTAAATAAGACCGTTGTTCATCATATCAAGCTTACTACTAATAAATTATACACTATATATATTCATTGTTATCCTTTTATAAGATGTATACGTTTATAAGGTCATTGTATGTCGTATAAGAGACGATTTTAGAAAGACGAACCGTCCAAGAAAGGTGTCAGCAATGAAACCACCAAGGAGACAAAGCATGAAGGAAGTTCCCATAAAATTAGTGACAGTATTAGCAGAAGCTGCATTCCCTAAATGCATCACTCCTGTTAAATATGTCACTAAATTAACTGCTATTCCTAGTGTTGTCAATCTTTCACATGCTTCTCCTCCTGCACAACAAAAGTTCACACTTTTAATATTCGCAAACTCTAGAATAAGACGGTCCTACGACAAGTAAGACGATCAATTTGTGTTAGAAAACATTCATTTAATGTTATTAATAATAATAATTGAGTGTTTATATAACCAGACCGCCTCACGGCATAAGATCGTCTTACGCAGCCCCGACGGATGAAATTTCCGCAATTTTTAGTTATAATTTTTGAAATTTTTTCGGGGACACCTTATGTAATTAGTCGTTCGTCCCCCCAAGTTCAAATCATAGCTCCGTCACTGGTCTTACGTAAAAATTATTGTTATATTAGTAAATAATAATCTCAAACAACTTAATTTAATTCAACACGGTTATATAACTATTATCTATTATGAGCCAGTCCTTTTATATCTAAATTCTAATACGGAGTAATACTCATTTACTAATAGTAATGAACGAGGTTGTAACCAATAAAAGGACCGTCTGACATGGTAATTATGCAATTTGTATTATATGACACAGTCAAATTTAAAGGATAAAGTCTTGGAGGGTTATAACTCGATCAAGATCTAGTACAAAACTTTTCAATTAATTTTGTCCTTGATAAGACAGAAATATTACTCGTATGTTAATAATGTGTCAGGAAAAAAAACAGCAATAATAGGACACTGAAACAAACAAAATTAAATTGGTAAAGACATTGGACAATAACTCTACTAGCCTAATTTGTGGTGAGGGGACGTTTTAAGACACGGGACGAGCATGGTCTTCTTTAAAACGGTTATATCGTTAAAGACAAATAAATCACTTAGTTCTTATTATTAGATGAGATTAGGCTATTCTTTCTTATTTGACATGGGACAGGTATGGTCTCATTTAAGACGATTATGTCGTTAAAGACTAAAACAAATCAACTATTAATTCATATTATTAGATGTGATAAGAGTATTTTTTTTTTTTTTTTATATATCATCTTACTATTTGACTTATTTTATGTTTAATACGATATGTATGTCTTAAATAAGAATACTCCGTACGTGATTACTTAATGACAGAACCACCTAATTAGGCCGACATCGACATTGATATTATTCATAGAAAGTGTGTATTTTGCTATTTGTAATAGGAAACGACTTAATTTGAATGACTAACCACCTCACTTTAATTTGTAAATAAATTTGTAGAAGAAAATATTATTGTGAGAAGTTTTTTTTTTTTTTTTAAACGATTGTAAATAAAGGTTATGTCGTTAAAGACTAAACAGATCAACTATTAATTCATATTATTAGATGGGATAAGGGTATTTTTTTTTTTATCTCATCTTACTATTTGACTTATTTCATGTTTAATACGATATATATGTCTTAAATAAGAATACGTGATTACTTAACGACAGAACCACCTAATTAAGCTGACATCGGCATTTATATTATTACATAGAAAGTGTCTATTTCGCTATTTGTACTAGGAAATGATTTTAATTTATAAATAAATTTATAGAAGAAAATATTAGAGCGTGAGATTTTTTTTTTTTTTTTTTTTTTATTTTTTTTTTTTGACGACTGTAAATAAAGGTTCTACGTTACCATGGCCCTGTGAGCCAGGTCATGGGCAATTTTATTCAATCTTCTAGTACACATATAAACATACTAAAACGAATGTTAACCAATAAAAAGACCGTTTAACACGATAAAAGACGTCTTTAGAAATCGACGGAATACCTAATATCATCGCAGCAGCCTTCCAACCACCGGTTTTAGTTCGATCAGCAGGTCGAGCTTTGTAATCCCATGCATCAGTGAGACAATCTTTTCCAACTTCCATGTCCATGGAAACCATACTAGCTTTACTTCCTGGAAGAGGCATTTTTTTTTTAATATATTCTTTTTGTTTTGGATAAATTATTAATATTATCTTTTTCCCTGGTTTTTGGAGGGAAGAGAGACCTAAATTAGAAGGGATAGTAGAGAATAGAGATGTATAGGAGAGTGTTATGAATTTGAGAAGTAAGAGGAGAGTTATATATAAGGTGTGGACTACTAGGAAAATGGGGTCCATAGGAATAGTAAAATTCACATTTATTTTTTTATTATAAAGTTATACACCATTCAATGCAATTCCTGCCCACGGGTCAATTTGTACCCGGTCCAACCCGATAAAAACTAGGGCCGGGCTTGGGGTTTAGCATATCCTACCCAGCTAGCCTCGACCGTTGTAGCCCGCCCCTTGACCCTTTCAACTGCTGGTTTTGAGTCCACCTCCACCTGGCCTGGTCGGACCCCTTAACAGGAAAGGAACTCTAACGGGGTCGTTCATGCCTCGACGTGGGTTAGGTTCTCGCTATAGTGTTAGGCTCATCTTGGCTAAGATGGACCTAGCACGATGTCTCTTGGAATGAGACTGGTATAGGAGGTAGGGTTCAGTTTATTTGAAAGTCGTTCAGAATTGTGATGAATCGAGCCAAGGTGGAGATTGTTAAATATCTGACTCTTTGAGTCGCATTAGGATATATGCTAGAGTTTGAATAAAGGTGGAAATTTGGTTTATTTTAGGAAAGCTTTGTTAGGTAATTGTATTGGTTTCCTATTTGTCTTTTTCCAAATTTTAATAAGTTTTTTACAAGTTTGTGATAGATCAAATAAAATTCATATAGGTAGAAATGACAAGTCATTTGTGAGTCTCTAAGCACTCTATTTTTGTCTTATATTCCCGCACGGGTAATATTTGACCCGTCACATGCATACTTGTGACAGATATATCCACAAGGAGGACTTACTAAGGTACACAAAGAAACAAAGATAGAAAAAGTTGAAGAGACAAAGTTGATGGCTTATATTTTATTAGGATTGTTCATGCTATTGTTATGTCAATAGCCTAAACTTGCAATCTTTTTCAATATGACAAAAAAAAAACACCTTCTGCGCACAACAGTATTTGTAATAGTGAAGTATAGTCGATCATTAGTAGAAAAAAAAAGATTGATATTAACATATACTACCTCTGTTCCAGTCCTCATTTGTTTTTTTGTAGTCTATATTCTCATTTCATTTCATTAACATCTTTACTTCCATTTCATTTCTAAAATTTTGATACTTTTCATGAACTCACGATAAGATAAATAAAAAAACACAGTAAATAACTAATTTTACGTTTCTATTAGTTATATTTTACTCACGGATAAACACAAATTCTCATTTGTGACTTTCAATATCCGTCACAAGCTTATAATAGGTCAAGTAAAACTAACATGGCTGGATACGACAAATCATTTGTGATACCTTAGGCAATTTAATTGTTGTCTTATCTACCCATATGAGTGATACTTGATCCGTCACGAGATTGTGACAAATAAGGAGACTTACTGTACTTATAAATAGTGTCTAAAAATAAAGCAAAGGATAATTGAGAAAAATAATTGAGGGAATATGATGCTAGTCAAGTAGTCATCATCAAAATACACTAAACTCAAAACCTAAATTTGGATTGACGAGTGAAATAGTGAATAGTGAATAGTGCACGTGCACCTATACTCTTGAGTCTAGACACATACTCCCTCCTAGTCGATCATTTATTCTCTCTTTCTTTTTTTATGATAATCAGATTGTTTTTCTCTCTTTCTTTTTATGGGAAGATTTTTATGGTCAAAATTCATTTGAATGTAGGGTAGAGTGTTTTACGTGGTCTAAATTCATTTTCTTATTTCTTGTATAAAATGAAAAGGAAGAAATGAACGACTAAGGCTCTATTTGGCATGTCATTTCAGGTACTTGTTTTGACAAAAGTAACTTTTTTGTTAAAAATTTCAGGTTGCTTATTCTTTTGGTAGTGTTTGACGGGTAGTTTATTTGTCCAAATAAGCTACCTGAAATGAAATGCTACCTAGGTAACATTTTAGATTTCAGGTACCTGTTTTAATTTTAGTTACCATTTTTACCCTTTAATTATTTGGAAATAATAATAATCCGTATCCTTTTACGTCATTTGACAAATATCAGTTACCTTTTCTGTTAGTTTACCAAACAGTTTTAATAAAAATCAGGTACCTTTTTAGGTCATAATTTTCAGCTACCATTTCAGTTAACTTTTCAGGTTTCACCTACCTTTTCCGGTTTCAGTTAGCTTTTCAGTTAGTTTTACCAAACAGAGCCGTAAAATCTGATTAAAGCACGTATTAGTCTTGTAAAGAAAATCGGTAAAAATAATATCTGTATATATGTATTTATGTATTTATGGTAAAGATTGATGAATATTTTGTAAACTATTTTAGTATATATGTTTTTATGGTATCACAAATTCTCATTTGTGATGGACAAAATCCGTCACTTGGAAGAGACGTGAGACAAAGAGGTAAGTGGGAGGACAAGCGGGGAGCGCAAGTGGGGGAGGGGTTGTGAAAGGTGTCTTTGAAGAGACTGTTACAAGTAAAACTCTTTGTTACGGTATATACTTGCCAATTAGTGTAGCTAATTAGTACAACCTATTAACACTGGGTATATTTAGAAAAGATTTAGTTAGAGTATATTTAGAGAATAAGAATGAGTCAGAATATAACATTAAGCGCAATTTTTCTGTACTCTTTAATATACATGGACCGGAATTTTGAGCGAGATTTTTTAAGATGTATTAATCTTTTATTATAGGGTTTTTAATTGTTGGTTACAATCCGTACTCGTATACAAAAGTTGGAAGGTGTTGTTAACATATTCAAATTGAGAAAAGTGAATGGAAGAAGGAATCAAAAAATCCAAGACAAAGGGAATCAGGAAGAAATGATGAGGACAAGGAC
>JAOWBH010020907.1:0-16028 GCA_028566215.1 Silene coronaria
AAATAAATTTCTGCCAATATTTCTTATTGATTTGTTTTATTATGCTACATTTATTTCGATTATAAAAGATTAATTTTAAAATAGTAAAAATCAATATTTATAGCCAAGTATGTCGCAGTTAGTTGGAGTGAGGGGATATAAAGTTTTTTAAACCGACGCATTTTAGTCGATTTTCAATTTTGCCCTAGATACATCTCATTCCTGGTTCCGCCCCTGGTCATGTGTAATAATGTCTTCATCCAATACCTTTTCAAAGGTGTATGGTGATGCTTGTAAAGTTGTAAGGCATGGTTTTGTGCTGTTATAATCTTCTTTAAAATTTGTTTCCATTTTCTTGTTCAAATGATGAATGAACGGATTCACTAGAAGGTTGAAACTTCTACTACTTATATGTTCCGATTAGACCTTTTGCGCTAAGTTCTGTGAAGTCCTACGATTAGTTTCCGCATATCTTGTTTTATTGTCCCGTTGGCTGATATTTCTTGCATGTAGTGCCACAGCCACAGGTGATTAATTTGATTGCTTGTTTGGCTCATATTAGGAAGTCGAAGTTCCCATGAATTTGCAATTCAACCATGTTATCTACTTGTGTATCATATATCTTGCCTAAAATGATTTGGTCTTAGGCTCTTAGTTGTGGGTAGTAGTCCCTAAGCATCGACAGTAATATACAGGCGCACCAGCCAACTCTGTGGGGTGGCGTGATCCTGGCTTCATACACACCGGTTTCTTGAAGGAGTTGTGGCCCAACTTAAAGTATGTTATTTTAACTTCGGTAGCTTAATTTTTTTGTTGAACTGAGACGATTTTTTATGAAGTCATATAACATTTTTTGGCACCAAAATAAGCTATGAGTAACATTCAAAATTTAGATTAAAGATCAGAACATATACAGGTTTCAGGGATGCGTCAAATTTTATACCTTGATCAAGTCAATAGTTTAAGCTTCTTTGCATCTTGATTCTTGTTATAGATTATGATATTGCTGTTAATCCATGCAGGTACAATTACAGGGTGGGACACAAAATGCACAATGGCTCATATGTATGGAGTGAAAAAAATCATTTTAGAGCATCTCCTTTTCCTGGTCAGGATTCTGTTCAAAAGGTCGTCATTTTTGGAGATATGGGAAAGGTAACATACCTACACTGTGGAATGTGTAACTTCTTAGTTCTTAATCAGCGAGTCTTGTATGAAACAGTCTCACATGTAAGACCTACCTAAATCCTTTGTAATCATCATTTAGTCATAGGGTTAACGGGTTAGTCTCATATGTTAGACTGCGTCTAATGCGTTTTTGTGTTATTGTACTAATAGCATTGTGTAGCCGTGTTTTTTCCCTTGATTTACTTGGTACTTGATAGTAAGAGTAATTTCCCCTGTTATTTATTCAGGATGAGATAGATGGCTCCAATGAATACAACAATTTCCAGCGCGCTTCTCTTAATACCACTAGGCAACTTGTCACAGAATTGAAGGACATTGATATAGTCTTCCACATTGGTGATATCTGCTATGCTAATGGCTATCTATCTCAGTGGGACCAGTTCACGGCACAAGTCGAGCCCATTGCATCAACTGTACCATACATGATTGCTAGGTCACTTAATTTTTTCAACCTTTCTCTAAACATCAAGGTTGTGTGTCTGTGTTTATTAAGAGTCATAGTTAATTCATTATTGCAGTGGAAATCATGAACGAGACTGGCCTGGATCAGGGTCCTTTTACCAGAGCTTGGACTCGGGAGGAGAATGTGGTGTCCCAGCTCAGAACATGTTCTATGTTCCAGCTGAAAACCGGGAAAAGTTCTGGTATGTATGCACTTGATGTCCTAAATGGTAGTTCACTTTTGTGCCCTAAGATTTGAGCTAATTTCAGTTCGATGTTGAGAAAATTTTGCTTACGTGGGCAGGTATTCCACAGATTATGGCATGTTCAGGTTCTGCATAGCTGATACAGAACATGATTGGCGGGTGGGAACGGAACAATACAACTTCATCGAGAATTGTCTTGCATCTGTAGACAGACAGAAGCAGCCGTGGTTGATTTTTCTTGCGCATCGTGTTCTTGGTTATTCGTCATGTGAGTTCTATGCTGCAGAGGGAACATTTGGAGAGCCTATGGGAAGAGATAGCCTTCAGAACTTATGGCAGAAATACAAGGTTGACATTGCCATTTATGGCCATAGTCATAACTACGAGAGGACTTGTCCCATCTATCAGGTTATATTCCGTTCCTCATCTACTCCTTTTTGTCTGTGCACTGGAGTGGGGATTGCTGTCAAAACTAATATACAGTTGCAGGGCCAATTTACGAGGTTTTAAATTTGAGTTGTTTCTATAACATATTGAAAAACCGTCTTCTGATTGACAACCTTGTGATGGGTACTCTCATTTGAATATTCTGAGAAGTTAAATCGTGTGGCTTGTTGTAGAGCCAATGTACGAGTCAAGAGAAGAGCCACTACAAGGGAAGCTTAAATGGGACGATACATGTGGTCGCCGGAGGTGGTGGAGCCAGTCTAGCACAGTTTTCAGACCTGCAACCAAAGTGGAGCATTGTTAGAGACGTTGATTATGGATTCCTTAAACTCACTGCATTTAACCACTCAAGTTTGTTATTTGAGTACAAGAAGAGTAGTGACGGGTCAGTACACGACTCGTTCACAATCACTCGGGACTATAGGGATATTTTGGCTTGCGCAACGGATAGTTGCCCTGCCACAACCTTAGCATACTAGTGGACATGTACAGGTACATCAGAATCTGGGATAAACACACATGCTGATATTCAAGTATTCAGCTGTTAATCCACATTTTCCCTTAAAATTAAGCATACCATTTTCGTAGTTTGGTGCTTATTCTTAAATAAAATTAGTCAGTTGTTTTGTTGCAGAATTCATATACGCACTCTTTCAGTTTTTCCGATTATGAAATTTTAATTGCGCCTAGTTACCTCAGTGCTTCATGCCGGAAACTGAAAGCAACTTTTTCCTATCCTGAACTGGTTCACATGGTGTTGTCTAGCCCAAATGTGAACCAGGCAATGGAGAATTACCTCTTCGCCTGGACATACTTTTTATTGATAACCTTTCACGATCCTGAAACGTAATTGCATCTCGGAGATTGTTTTTCTAGGGTCAGGATCAAACGATGGTGATATCTCATTGAAGAAACATTTAATTATGATTAGTCGTTGGCTTCGAGTTCCCTGTAACGTAGGCTACTTTCTTAACTGCTGCAAGTTAAAGTGCAGCGGGTCCAGTTCAATCACCATCGGTCTTTTTTTTTCTGTAAGTTTCTCATAAGACAACATTATTCGTCTTAGGATGAAACCGGTCAAATATACCTCTACTTGCATATATAGGACAGACTTTTTGTTATTCCTTAGGCATCTTCCTTTTTGTCTCATTTACCATACCTAACCCGTTTTAGCCTAAGACGGATATTACCGTCCGAAATAAGAATTTGTGTATTTGTAGTAGTAGTAGTAGTACATAGTCAAGTAACGCAACAGTTTAAATGCTAATCATGCAGCTGTCCAAGAAACAACAAAAACAAAGAGTGGAATCTTCTCTAAAATATTCTCAGATACTTTCATCTTTCAATTATTTAATTACATTAAAAAAAACCAAGTACTACCTTAAAATTATATGCTTCACTTTCTAAGAAATACTCCCTAAGAGTTTGGAGTTTGGACATACAAAAGCGTACTTGTAATTTTTCTCGCGAAAATCAGGTAAGTGTTACTATGCTCCATTTTCTTCTAAGAATATATAGTACTTTTATGCTCTTAATAATTTCATGGGCTTCAATGATAATTTGGACCGAGGGAATACTAAGGGGTAAAGCTCTCCTTCATGAGTTTTAACACCTTGCATTCCCAGTAATCATGGCTTGAACTCGAGACCTCTGGTTAAGCTAGAAAAACCCGTTAACAGTTGATTTAAGTGCTCATGGGTACAATTGCGTAATTTATAACACACTTGAATGCAACAAATCAATATAAACATTCTCATTCAAAATTGTTTGGAATGAATCAATCCCCTATATATTCGCTCAGGGAACCGCTGTAAGGCACTGGAGTAATTTTATCGTTGTATCGGATGACTGAAATCATATGAAACTGTAGTCTCTGACTGTCTGACATTGATTTTGACATAAGCAATTGTGCAGTGATAATTGGTGAGTTAAAACTTTTATATTTTCAGGTTGATGTTAACAATGAGAGTTATTTATGTGAGTTTACTGTCAATTTTATGGCTCTCTCTAGCCCTTCAACAAGTAAGAACAGATGGTGATCAACCTCTCTCAAACATTGCAATTCATAAAACCGAATTTGCGTTTCATGATATGGCCTACATCAATGCGTCTCCAACTGTTCTTGGAGTCCAAGTAAGTTTCCGAGTTTATGTTCTAATAATTCCGCGATTATTAGGCAATGCTGTCATTTTTTTAGTTTTCTTATGTTGTTTACTCTTTTTGAGGTGAAGGGTGCAAACTCAGAATGGGTGACCTTAGATTTTGAATATGCTGAGCCATCTAGTGGTGATTGGATTGGAGTATTTTCGCCTGCTAATTTCAGGTATATCGTTCATTCAGTTATATTAGCGTGTTTGCTATGGAGTAATCTTCAGAAACTTTTGGTAAGCTTGTGACGGACTAAGATATTGCTGTTATTGTATAACTAATGAGTTATGGTTTGCAGTGCTAGAACCTGTGCACCTGAAAGTGCAAGAGCATTCCCACCTCTGCTCTGTACTGCTCCGATTAAGGTTAGTGACTGAGCAAAAACGCGTAAGCTTCTTTATTGTATAATCTAAACTAACTGAAATCATGAAAGCTGAAACAAAATCTGAACTCTAACTGATAATGTTTCATATGTAATATTGTAGTTTCAATATGCAAATTACTCAAATCCCAAGTACAAGAAGACTGGCAAAGGGACACTGAAGCTTCAGCTGATTAATCAAAGATCCGACTTTTCCTTCGCCCTATTTACTGGCAGTTTGTTGAATGTACGTTTGATATTATCTCTTTCTGTCGCTTTTTCTTTTATTCTCGGACAATGTTCATTATGAACAGTTGGAAAACGTATCTGCGGGTTCAGTAAGGCTGTAGTTGATGCCTTGAAAGAAACTGTGGTAATGTTATTAACTTATTATGCTGTAACAGCCGAAGTTGGTAGCAGTCTCCAACCCAATAGTGTTTGCTAATCCAAAGGCGCCACTTTACCCAAGGCTAGCTCAAGGGAAACTATGGAATGAAGTAAGAATCATTCCACACCTTTGCTATTTATCATCTTCCTTAAACTGCAGGCTATCTAAAAACTGAGGCTTAAACCTGTCAAACACCAAATGCAGATGACTGTAACATGGACAAGCGGATATGGAATCAATGAGGCACAACCTTTTGTTGAATGGGGACTTAAAAGAGGGGAAAGAACGCTATCGCCAGCTGGGACATTAACATTTCAGCAAAATAGCATGTGTGGTATGTGAATGTTATGAGCTCCAAGTGATTTTCCCGTACGTCTTCCGTCACTATAGTTGTCTTTCCTGTCCTGTATCTCTACATATTTAAATCCACACCATCGTCAGCTGTTGAAGTTCAAGACAGATCACTCTAACCTCAACGATCTGCTAAATCGCAAATGTGCACAGGTGCCCCAGCAAGAACAGTGGGCTGGCGAGATCCCGGGTTTATACACACCAGCTCTCTAAAGGAACTTTGGCCTAATTCTAGGTATGCTATTCACCTTATTAGAGTTCTTTTGTCTAGAACTATATTATTTTCTCGCTGAATATAGTGAATCTTACATGACTGTTTCCTAATATATACTGCAGGTATACTTATAGACTAGGCCACAGGCTGTTCAATGGCGCATATGTGTGGAGTCGAATGTATCAGTTCAAATCATCTCCTTACCCTGGTCAGGAGTCTTTACAGAAAGTCGTCATTTTTGGAGATATGGGCAAGGTCGTAATATTTCTACTCCTTAGATCATCGATTTTTAGCTAGGTGATGATTAAAACTACTTCTACAGCATTAGTGCATTACCCTATTTATGCAGTGTTACTCCTGTGCTTAAAACACAGAGCTGATTGTTTCCAGATGACTCGTGATGAAAATTGCATTATACAACCTAACACTAGTTTGAGGAAATAAAGAGCGGTTTCAATTACTCTTGATGAAAATTGCATTCAGAGTATTCACTGGCCGATTGCTACTGCACAATATAAGAAGCAGGTGTATGACTGTTTGAGCATCATTAATTTGAGCAGTGGTTTTGCAGGATGAAATTGATGGATCAAATGAGTACAACAACTTCCAGCGTGGCTCTTTGAACACCACTAAACAGCTGATCAATGACTTGGAGAACATTGACATTGTTTTTCACATAGGAGACATATGTTACGCGAATGGGTATCTGTCTCAGTGGGATCAGTTTACGGCTCAGATTGAACCCATTGCCTCTAAACTTCCCTACATGCTTGCCAGGTTCCTGATTTTGTTCTGAATTTCTGATCCTTGACGATATATTCTGAATTCATGTACCAATTCACGTCCTGACAGAATCCGGTGTTATTGATACAGTGGAAACCACGAGCGAGACTGGCCAGGATCAGGTTCCTTCTATGGGAACGATGATTCAGGAGGAGAATGTGGTGTGCCTGCTCAAACAATGTTCTACACTCCTGCTGATAATCGAGCCAAGTTCTGGTATTGCATCAGTATAAACAAACAATTCTCTTATTTGCAAAGCATTAACGATCAGGTCCATCTCGAATTGACTCCGACCTACAGGTATGCAACAGATTATGGAATGTTCAGATTCTGCATAGCCCACACAGAAGAAGACTGGAGAGAAGGGACAGAACAGTACAAATTTATCGAGCACTGTCTCGCATCAGTGGACCGACAAAAGCAACCATGGCTTATCTTTCTTGCTCATCGTGTACTTGGTTATTCATCCAACCAGTATTATGTTAACGAAGGAACCACAGAGGAACCTATGGGAAGGGAAAGCCTTCAAAAGCTATGGCAGAAGTACAAAGTCGACATTGCCATTTTCGGCCATGTCCACAATTACGAAAGAACCTGTCCTATTTATCAGGTAACCACTATTCTTGCATGAGACGACTCAAAAAAGTTATTAGCCGGTAAATTCTAAAATTCTCGTCCTGACTGCTGCTAATACAGAATACCTGCACAAGAAAAGAGAAAGATCACTACGAAGGCCCCTTGAACGGTACCATTCATATTGTAGCAGGAGGAGCAGGAGCAAGTCTTACAGAGTTTTCCAGTGTTCACCCCAATTGGAGCCTATTCAGAGACTTTGATTATGGCTTTGTGAAACTCACAGCATTCGACCATTCCAACTTGCTGTTCGAGTACAAGAAGAGCAGAGACGGTAAAGTTTACGACTCCTTCAGAATATCTAGGGATTACAGGGACATCTTGGTTTGCGCGGTCGATAGTTGCGCCCCGACCACTCTTGCTACTTGATTAAGTCAGTCCAGGCATTCTGCTGTTACTGTTCTGTGTCATATGGCAGGTATCTTAGTTTGTATCTGTAATGTAATGGAAAAATTCTAGTTAGTATAGAATAAGCAGGTTGTTATTGCCATCTTCTCTGTGTTCTGAAAAGCTGGAGTGATTGCATAGTCCGGACCATGGTATTGATCAAGGGCGTCTTAAAACAAATGGAGGCCCAGTTTTCCAAAAAAAAAAAAAAAAATAGGCCGCAAATATGAAGAAAGTGCACTGTACTTCAACGTTTGGACTGAATTACATCAATAAAACTTGTAAATTTGATAACCAGACCCCTGAATTACATCAATAAAACTTGTTAATTTGATAACCAAACCCGGGGTCTGGGTTCCTGCGCTCGTGGCTGAACAGGCCTGATATTGGAGATTTTGAAATATTTGACAATACTTCCGTCGCACTATAAGTGTCACTCGTCTCATTATACAAGGATTTAGGAAGATACGAATATGTAGAAGAAAATAAAAGCTAGGAAATATGTGTATTTGATAACGTAATTATATGGGTCGTTGTTGACTTGTCGTATACTATTTCTTTATATTTTGGGGCCTCATTTTATCAATTGTGTCTTTTAAATCCGTTAGACAACCCTGACTTTTACAAAACCTTCCTAAGATAATGAAAAATGAGTAAACGTGATAGATGAGGTAAAAGATGATTAGCATTGTTAACAGAATTACTCAAGGGTGAGTTGTAAAATTAAAGTTTTACACGTAAAAAGAGTTATATTTGGCATATATTAGTTAAAAGTTCATTTAAAAATATCATGACGTTAACTACTCGTATAATTTAATTTTTTTAATTTTTTATTCTAAATTTAATTTAATCTATATGATTAATATTGCCTTAAGGTTCAATATTTTCCCCCTAATCTCATCTCTATTAAAAATTGTCCTCTCTTATTTGATAAACACATGTGCTTAAAAAAATTAGGTTTTTACGACGGAAAATAATTCTAAAATAAAATTTGGGTGAACATTTTTAATCATATATCTTCTGTTGCTTCATCTTTCATGATTCGTGAAAACAAAGGTAAATCTTTCAAATTTTATGAATGATATATATGATGTTTTTTAGTATATATATTCCCTTTTTTTCAATCATCATGCATAAAATTGTTCATTGTTTGTTGTACATATTCATTTTGTTATAACGAGATAATTAATCATACGTATAGTTATATATGAGACTATACATGATCACGTACATGCATTTTTTATTGGGGTATAAAATTTCTCCATTTGTTATAAATACGACACGAAATTTATTGTTGAAAATACTATAAAAAAACTTTTGCACACATTTAGTCAAGCTAATATTTGCTTTCTTTTGTGTTTGAGATCCTTATAGCTTTACACTTTTACTTGATTTTTTAATTGCCTATTCCATTCCCTATGGAAAAAGATTTATAGCTTAGGTTAAACTAATTATATCAAAGTGCATAGTAACAATTTAACCAACTTTACGTCCGATGTTACTTTCAATGACTAGATAAGATAACGTAGATGTGCTACATCCGATATTACTTTCCCAACTAGATATCGTAAATATGCTTATGCTAGTTATACGAAGTGCAATATATGGTTACATAATTTGTAATACTGTTTTAAGAATGCTTACGATATGATACAGGAGACAAAAGAAAGAACCTTGACGATTCTAAACACAACTCAAATTTCTAAAATTCGGTAGAAATTTTACCTTGTTGAAATGGTTGATGATGATCTTATACGTCAATTATCCAAAGACGGGTCCAATCCTGTTGTAATTTTCCAAGCCGATGCTCCTGTGCACGAATCAAACTCACCACACCACCGCGAAAAAAGTTGGCGTTTGATGTTTCCTGAAGCCACAGTTGACAGTAATACAACAGAGGACGATAATACTACAGAGGACAATCCTGAAACGAATCCTCTGGATAACGACATTGATTACCAATCCGGTGATCAGGTCATTTCTGTTGACGCTTTAGACGTCATTTCACCGTTGGTAGTGCTCCAAGAGTTGGAAAGTGTTCGTAAATCAGGTTCATCCTCATCAGGGTCTTCATCCGATGATAAACAAGAGTTAGAAAGTGCTCGTAAATCAGGTTCATCCTCATCAGGGTCTTCATCCGATGATCTGATTTTCCCAGGCGACAATCTTCTAAAACAGTCAAATGTAGTGAGTAATACTGAGGTTCACACTGATACAAGTACTAAAACATGTTCATTATTACTGCACAGTCCGCCAATGCAGGAAATGCACAGACACGGAAATTACGACATAAATAGGATCCCTTCTGCAGTGTTTAAAAGGAGTACTTCTGTTGCACCAGGAGAATGGAGTGTTGCTTCTAACGACTCGTTATTCAGCCTACAACTTGGTAATATTGCTAGTATTGATAGAGAACAGTCGATAGTGTTAAGCGGAGAGTTTAAGAAACACGAGGATTTAAGTGAATCCAGTGAAGAGAAGGAACAGCCTAAGTATCCGCCAACCATACCAACTAAGACGGGTAAAACTTCCAATAGTTCAACTGATACTAATGATGTTGACAGTGAAGGTAGCGAAGATCAAACCAGTAAAATAATAACAGAGGAAGCTCAAGAAATGTTGACCAGAATAGATGAAGAAAAGCCGCAACAACGACAAAGCGTACATTCGTCTAGTATCTCCCTAAGATCTAATACAAGTGAAGATAGCAATTACTCTTTCGCATTCCCTTTGTAAGTTACTTAATCTCTGAACTGCGCGTACTTTCTTACGCTGACCATTTCATGATAACCGTTTTTCTAGTATGTGCCCTTCTTGATGACACACACTAAGATTCACAGCGGTTAAATATGCCTTTAATTTATTTATTTTGTTCTTTAGATTAGACGATGGAGAAAAGCATATCATGCCCAAGGGGCCTAACTTTCCAATGTCGCACCAACCGATTGTCTTCCCAGTTGAAAAGGCTTCAAGCAGCAAATGTTGCTTTTATGGATTACCCTGCTGCGGTTCTTTATGTGCATTATTCTCGTGTTTCTCATGTATTTCGTGTCCCTCTTGGAGGTCATGTTTCTGTTGCAACTGCTGCACCTCATGTTTCTCTTGCAATTCCTGCTCATCATGCTTCTCTTGCGACTTTTGCACATCGTGCTTCTCTTGCTCTTCGTGTTGTTCCTGTAGCTTATGTCCGAGTTGTATCTCGTGTCAAGCATGTAGATTTTGTTCGCGTTGCTCGACAAAGAAGTGCCTTTCATTAAAATGTTGCTAGATAATATCTAGCATTCCTGCATTTACCAGTGATGTATAGTTTTCTATGTTAGGTGCTTTTATTAGTTTCTCTTCTGCAAGGGTTTGTAAATTTGTATGTGAATATTTGTAGACGAGCTTCGATTAGAATCCAATAGAATAGACAGCGTGCCTACTTTTTTGTTGTATATTCATTTAATTCGATATATTCATTTTTGCTATAAAAGTCGATTGTTCTTTGTATATGTTTTTATAGACTAAGCGCGTGCATGCATTAATGAAAATTCCGTATTACACGACATAAATATAACACAGATATTCGACATTACCTAATTAAGTTAAATAAGCTTTGTATTATTCCGACATTATGTCATTTCTCATCAAACAAAAGTAAATCGATCCGTTCTGTAAATATAATTCCTCTAAGAAATGAAAAAATTATCCTGGTACATAAAATAACTCTACATGAAAGATCTCAACAATAGTATACCTTTTCGAGCTCAAGGGAGCAATAAAGGGGACGCATCAGCATCACTGGAAAACCGAAGAAGAAGGGCTAACGACAATGTGCCTCAGGGGATGCTCAACATCCCTCCCTCCAGCATGCTTGACGAAATCTTTGGGCGACAAGAAAGTGCCGTGACAAACACACATTATCCGGACTTGCTCACCTTTACCGTACCTATATAATATTCCCTCAACTTTTCTTCCATTTGGTCCATCCCCTATCGTGAACACGCATGGCATGTCCTCAATCCCACTACCCGACCCTGCCTCTTGTTTTTTATTCTCACTCGCCATCATAGGTTGCTTTGATGAGCTCTCGGTCTCGAGCCCAGTCCCGCCTCTTTGGGAGGTGTCGCCTTTGTTAGTCAAAGGACTGCCCAACACTTCCTGGCTAGGTCGGTCTTGCAGGGATTGTATACTAGCTGGGCTTCTTGCTTCACCACAGCTGCTGGAAGCTAGGAAACAGCCCCAGAATAGTAGGTTAAAACAATTTATATTACAATCATATACGCCGGAAAACAACTATGACAGGTAATTTTTTATATTATTACGAAGGGTTAAGAGTGATTGCCATAAGCGGGAGACTTTAAGGAAACTGACATAACGTCTGTTGAATAAAACAGTCAGAAAAACATAGCATGCTTACACCGTCATATAAAGGATGTCATAAGACGCAAAAAAAATTACTCTTTACAGGCATATAAACTCAAGTAAGTTGAATTATATTTTCTTAGAAGGGCAACAACAATGACAGCATTACAGCATTGCCTCAAAAAGCATCTTCAGAACCAAAAAAAATACTCCGTAATAGACAAAAAAACTTCAGGCGATAGGGAGTTCATGCAACAGTTTCCAAGTCGAGTAACAATTCGCCGTAAGTGCACATAAATGTTCTTTCCGGAGACAAAAACAGATCTGTATAGAAACCGTGGACAATTTTTAACGTTGCCTAGATCCAAACAATTGTCATGAGGCCCTACGTGATTTTTTTCAGCTATGTTCGCCGACATTTCTACCCCTCATGAGTGATTACATTCTCTAATCTCTACCCTCTCAGGAAAACAAAAATCGACCCTACCCATATTTTCATTGAGAGCCCTTCAAAGGGTAATCTGCGTAATCATATTAGACCACAGCGTTCTAGACGCCTTTGAAAGCCATAACTATTACCCCAGTAACCCCACCCAAATAAAAAGAAAAAAGGAAAACGAAAAGACTGAAAAAGTTCACAAGTGACACTAGGAGTTTACCATTCTTCAGTGATGATGAAAAAACAACCCTGAGTGGAGATACTGTAGGATGCTTAATCAGAAAGGTATGAGACATCTTCCACTAAGAAGGGGGGATACAATTTCAAGGTTATTTATTAAGATGACCTTGTATCCAATATAGATAGATGGGTCCCTCCAACCCGATTTATCGACCATACACGAGAATTGTTCCCTTATTTTCGCTCAAATCCCATCATCCAAACAAGGCAAGGCGCAAGCCTCTTTATTTAAACTCTAATAGAGTCCACAAAGAAGGCACAGACATGCAAAATGCTACGGTACAAGAAGCAGCAGTCAGAAGAAGGATAGCATTTCCCCCAGGGACGCATTGCTTACGTCACAAAATCTACTGTGAGCATTGCTTTCCGCCAAAGATGTAAAATTTACGTCCAACACTAACATATATATACCTCAAAGCTTTTCATCTAAATTTATATTTGTCATTAAGAAATACCTTTACTCCTTTAGGGGTTATCCTGGGAACGGCTAGACAGATTAAGCTCTGCAATCAGGAAAAAGCTATTTGTCTCTCCACTTCAAAACATTATATTCCCACTCATTTAGGCAGGAGTTGTTACGACCGTATTACAGCACTAGGTCTTGCCTTGTTTGGATGGAAGAATTCGGGGGACAGGAGAGGGTAATTTCCGCTGTTTGGTCGGGTTAATACTTAATAGAATAGATTGATCCGTTAAAAAGAAAATAAAATAAGATGGAGAGAAGGGAAAGAAATAGGACAGAAATGGAAGGATCATTTTCTTTCTAGATCTTCCATGTGTTGAAAAAATCCTCCATTTGCCTCAAACCATCCTCGCTGACCAACCAAGAAAAATTCTCCCTCTTTATATCCCTTGTCCCGCTTTCCCTCCATATCCATCCATCCAAACAAAGTCAAAACAAAAAAGCATAAACAATCCTTCAATGCTCATAAAATTGAGATTCCCTTTCCCATTTAAAGATACGTGTAAATATCGCCTTGTTCAAGCGACACCAAAAATAAGTGAACCAACAGAATAAATAGTCATGACGTGTTTGCAAAGTCACCCAGCAGATTTAGATTTAACAATAACCTATGAAACAGCTCACACTACATGGCCATATTCATAAACATCATCGACACCAAAAAGAAAAGGCAAACCAAGAGAATGAATAGTCATGACGTGAACGCAAACTGGCTAGATTTAGATTTAACAATTACCTATGAAGCATCCAGCACTTCATGTCCATATTCATAACCATCAACGACACCTCTAGGCAGAATATTGTGCTACAAATCTAATAAGCATATTAACTCAAACGAACATCAGCATTGGACAGCCTAGGGACAGCAGATTAATCACTTACATAAATTCAGACCATCACTTTGACTTTTCATTCAGATTACACCACAGAAAACGACAAAACCACATTGCACAAGTAAGGCACTTATCTATTGCTGGGTAAGAGGGATCGAATGTAATCTAGATCCGATACCAGATCTCAGTCAGTCAAGACAAACACACAACTAATCATAATCATCACATCTCAAAGATCCAAACTTTATAATTACCAAAACAACAAATCGGCATAAATAAATTATAATTAACATAAAAGTTCTCACCTTGATGAGTTTTACTCTCAAGCTCAGAAGTCCCAGAAGATGCACCACCCCCTTGTGATTCCCCTGAACCCTGAGAAGACCCTTGTTGACCCTGACCCTGGGCTTGGGACTGACCTTGGGCAATCAAAAACCCTTGCAAACTACCAAATGTAGTCCTCCTCCCCTTAACCTCCACATTAGTTGGAGGCGGTGGGGGAGGCGTAGATGAACCAAACAAATTCCCCATTGATGATCCAATAAACTTATTAGTAATCCCCAAACTTTGTTGCTCTCTTTCCAACCTCCCTCTAAACTTCAAAATGTCCACATTCCTCTCCTCACCCCCACTCCCACTCCCACCCCCACCAACCCCACTCCCACCACCACCATCCTTCAAAGCCCTTTGTTTCTCAAACCGACGTCGTTTTGCTTCCATTCTCCTCAATGTTTGAATCTCCTTCCTTTTCCTCCATTCCTCCTCGGTTTCGACCGGCAAAGATGATGTTCTCACAAGACTAGACACACCACCTCTACTAGTATTAGCTATTGTTGTTGTTACAATTGGAGGTGTTGTACCTCCTCCTCCTACATCATCAACATCCCTAAATAAAGGCATAGTACTTGCAATTGATGATGACCTAATTAACCCTTTATTAGATTTATCAACACCAAATTTTCCACCTAATGATAACCCTAATCCAAGATTCAAACCACCTTCATCTCCATCACCAACATCATCATCTTCATTATTTTCAATAATATTTGAATCATCAAAACAAACTATCCTTGATGATAATCTTTGTAAAAGATCTGGATACTTGCTAATTTCAAATGATAAATTCTCCATTTCCTTACTTCTTACCCTACTATTACTACTACTACTAATATTATTAATATTATTATTATTATTGCTAATACTAATGCTTAAACTTGTGTTAGAGCTCACTAATTCACCCATGGGTTTTTTACTATTTGATGAACTGTCCATCCAACAACAACAAAAACATGAAATTAACAATCAAAAACAGATTAAACCCACCAAAATTTGAGGTTTTTTTTTTTTTTTTTTTTGCTTAAAAACATAAAACTATAAATCAAATCAAAAAAAGAAAAAACCCAACAAAATTTGAGCTTTTTTTTACTGAAAAACATAAAAATAGATTGAATCTTTAATAACATTAGAGAAGAAAAAAGATTACCCAGATTTTGTTATTCAAATAAACCTTGAAAAAACTTTGAATTTTGTTGAATTGCTTCAAGAAAAGACGCAATCTTGTGCAGTTCAACACGTGTAGAACTTGAACATGTTGCTGCAATAAAACGTTTTTTCTAGGGTTTTGTTTTAATTGATTTAAGTTTCATTTCATTTCCTTGCATTTTCTTCACACAATTTTTGTTGTTTTTTTTTTTTTTTGGGAAAAATTGTTTTATTTTTCTCTGAATTGTTCAAATTTCAGAGAGGGAACTCAACTATGCAAAGAGATGAAACCCACTCTTCCTCCCTGAATGATTGGAAAGAATAGTGCAGATTTTTTTTTTTTAAAAAAATAACGTTAATAAAATCAAAAATATTAAAATTATTACGGTTTACACTTTTCTTTTTAACAGGTCGTCTCACAATAAAATTTACACTTTACTTTATTTCTCTAGTCGTTTGTTGGTAATACGGTTCTATTCAGCATATTTCTCAACTTTTATTTTCTACTAAATCTTTACGTCCCAAATTTCTGCGCATATGGCGTTAGACCTTATCTCGAAAAATTGTCTTTTTAAAAGTTGTTTTATGTTAGTAATAAGCAAATAGGATCTCAATTTCAATTATATGATCTTGAATCTCAAAATTATGGTAATGCATTCAAGTAAACCTGGTAAAATTAATTCAAAATGCGACACTCAAAC
>JAOWBH010021017.1:3391-25227 GCA_028566215.1 Silene coronaria
GCCTTGTCCGGACCAAGCCCGCTTTTGAACAGTTGATACTGTCCAGTTCTGAACAAGAGGTAAAAAACTAACAATATCAACATTTACTTCTGCGCAGTGAGTAACAACTTGAATATATCAAGCTAACAATCAGAACAAACTTTTTGAAGTCAGCTATTGTAACGTAGCATACAATTAGAAAGGCAAGAAGAAAAAATATGAGGCAGATAAAGGCATAAAGCACTTCTCCGATCTGCCAATGTCATATTCTCTTATTGGGACATTCTATTTGTTCCTCTCGATTCCAATTTTTCCTAAAAAGGCAATTCTTTTTAATTGACCATGACCGCATGGCCCCTGCGCAAGGATGACAAGCATAACTCAATTAAACCAACCCTATTAACACACCCTCCCTTCTTTCCCACACCAACCACCTCCCAAGTCCCAACTCTCATCCATCAACAGCCACCCCATTAACACACCCTCCCTTCTTTCCCTCACCAACCACCTCCCAAGTCCCAACTGTCATCCATCAACAGCCACCCTCACGCCCTCTCTCCCCTGGTCCTCTCTAAAGACACTACAGGCACGCCAACAAGTCCAGCGACTCCTTAGTTTCCACTCCTGTGAGCAGCACACTTCATCTCCCACAACTAGAACACCTTATTATCCCCCATGACTGACCACTTTCGCCCTCAAACGCCAACTCCCTTTCCCAATCTTCATGCCCACTCACAGAATCCCTCCCCCAATCTCCCTCACCGCTACCAAAAACCAGTAAGAAGAGAAATCACAACCCAAATATAAAAACAGACATCATTGGAATACTTATGGGCAGATTACAAGTTAAAATAAAGATTCATTTCGCTGGTAAGTCCCGAGGTAATTGTGAGTCAGATGGTGCACAGTGAGAAGGTTGATTGTGAAATGTGGTAATTTTTGAGTTAGCTGTTTAAGAAAATTTGGCTTCTTTCTTAGGTACGCCAAATCCATATAAGAGGTACATCGTGAATCAGAAGGGGTAAAAAGTAAAAACGAATAATGGGGGCATAAACTTTATTGCAATTGAAGAGGACCCGAGTTACTGAACCACAGATCCGATTTTTCTTCCTTTTCAAGAGAACAACAGATCGAAAACACTTTATACTAGAGGAAGTCGGGTTTAGAGCAAGAAAGGCAAGTAACAAGCAAACAAAGCGTCAAAGTCTTGATAGCAGAGTACAATCTAGGCATACACTATAAAAGAAATACCTCAAACACCACACGCAAAATACAACAATCTAGGCATACATTACTTAATTGTTTCCAGTTACCAAAACGCATGATTTGAAATCCATGGAAGGAAGATAGTACTGATAGCAAAAAAAGTCTTAGCGTAGAATTTGCACCAGAGGACGACAATGCTGATTGATACCTGATTAGATAGTAAATTCGCTAGCGATTGCGCTCAGGAGGAAGAGGACGATTAAAACCGCCGCGACGATTCATATATTGACGAGGCTGTCGCTTAGTAACTGGGCGAACACCACTCAAATCAGCACCAGGAACAGGTTTCCCTTTAGTAGAATCAAACCCTAACGGAATCCCTAACATCTTCATCATCTCCATTTCTTCATCATCATTCACATCTCCACCATTAACAACACCTTCTCCACCTTCACCTCCATTATCGTTCTCCGATTTCTTCGGCTTTTTCTTCTTCTTTTTCTCGTGCTCTTCCGCGATTTCGTCGACAAAATCTGAGACCGCCTTGCGGTCTTCGCGGTCGTAGTCGTCGCGGTCTCGCTTCCTCCGCCGGTGTTCAGGCGAGGGAGTGCGGCGGCGGTTGCGGTTGTGCCGGTCTATAGAGCGGGACCTCGACCGGGTGGGTGAGCCAGAGGGAGAGCGAGTCTTGGACCGGTAAGAGTGGCGAGACCGAGTTCGGTCAGGGGTACGAGATCTGCGGGTTCGGTGACGGTCACGGTCGTCAACCTCCCTTCTACGGTCACGGTCACGGTCATCGACTTCCCTCCTGCGGTCACGGTCGCGATCACGGTCATCTATGTCTCTCCGGCGGTCACGGTAGCGGTCCGTCATGATAGGGTTTTGGAGAAGGTGGGAGAGCTACGAGACTTAGGACTGAGGTTTGGACCACTCAAGGACTCGAGCACTTGGTCTCTACCCTCTACGAAACAATCGCCAACTTCAAATTTAAATTTAATTTAACTTTTTTTAGGTTAATTTATAATAGGGAAATTTCCAAAATTTTGGACATGCTTTTTATTGTTCATGTTTTTTTACTAATCAATCAATACTATTATATAAATCCAGAAATCAAGAAGTAATTAAAAAAATTTATACAAATTAATTATACAATATAGTTGTAAATCAATAATACTGTGTGATGGACCCGATCAAGGGATTTTAATGTAAATATTATATAGTTTTGGTTAAAGTATAAATTTAGAAAACACTAAAATATGGTGATTTTCAAATATGGTGATTTTCCTTAAAATAAAGGGTTATTTAATGTAAATACTCTCAACTATAGAGATCCTTCTCAAAATACTCTAATCTATGAATTAACTGTGAATATTACAAACTAATATACCCCTTTCCTTATAATAGAATTACCCCCCTTTTTACCTAGTGTAGCAGGTAACTTTTGATATAGGGCCCATTTTTTTAATTTATTAACAACTTCATCTCATTTCCTTCACAACTCCATTTCCAACGGATGTTTCCAATTTTTCCTCCCTAATTCTAATCAATTCACATACAAAACCCATCATTAATTCCAATTAACATTGCAATTAAACTCAGTCTTTCACCCTTTACCCTTCATCAATCTCAATTCGAAATGCTCCCAATACTCAAAAATCACAATAATTTTTCCAAATTTAATTGATAAAACCCTAAATTTTCAATTTACAATTTTGTAGATTGAATTACAAAAATCCCATATCATAAATTCTTCAAAGGTTCAATCTTTTCATATATTTAGATTGAATAAGTGCATCATTATTGTAGTTCCTGTAATGCACTCAGTTGAAGAATCTTAAGATTAAGGAATTGGTTAACATGTTTGGTGCTGACATGTTATTGGTTAATCATGGTGATGGTGACGATGAAGTGATGAAGATGGATGCCATTTATTAACAGTGTTTAATTCGGGAGGATTGGGAGTTGTAGTGTAGATTCCTTTGTGTCTTGGTATTGGGAACACGAATATATGTATTAGAATCTTTTATAAGAGTTGATTGCAGGGAAATAATGGGACCTTTATCAATGGCTTAAGAATGGGAAAATCGGTCATCACAAGACCAGATCAATGCATGGCCATTTACCTGGATATGTTGCACCAATTTCACCTGGTTGTTTTAGTCCCGATGATAATCGGATTGTTTATTTGTTTTAGTCCTGATGATAATAGGATGGTAAGGAAGGAAGGAGAGGAATGGTGATGAAGGGTAACTGTAATATGGAGAGGAAGAAGAAAAGGTAGAAACAAAATAATTGAGAGAGGTAAGGCAGGTAGAAAGAAATAAGGAAAGGTTAATTTGTGTGTTTTAAAGAAAGGTAACCGGATTAGCAGGTTGCCCTTCCACTTATTCTAATATGAGGGGAATGGTACATTAGTTGGTAATATTCTTAGTTAATTCATAGTTCAGAGTATTTTGAGAAGGACACCCATAGTTTAGAGTATTCTCATGAAATAACCCTAAAATAAACATGCTCACTTATGATATTAATTAGTATCAACATATAATTTTAAATTAATATTTTAGAAAATACCAAAATATGGTAATTTTTCTTAAAATAAACATGTCCACATATGGTATTAATTATTATCATCATATAATTTTAAATTACTGTTAATTATTTAAACTATACGAATATAATATAAAATAGGTTATAACAGGGTATTCAACTTTTATGAATTATCTAGAATAAATTTAATCTAAATTCTAATAATGTTTCAAAATAAGAATTTTTTTCAGTAGGGTTTTGAGGGGTTTACAAACTGGGGAAATAATACCAAAATATCACTATATATATATAAAGTGATAAGATGTATCCTACCAAGCATATTTTATTTGTTATACTTTATACTTTATTTTTACGTGTCATCTTATTTAAGAGCAACTTATTTAATTGCAATTAGGAAAAATTACAATTTACCACCTATTAAGTTTCATTTTTTACAAAATACCACCTATTATGTTGCACTTTACAAATAACCACCTAACTTTTATGTTTATCCCCACCATTCTCACTTATTTTACATTCTATTGACGGTTTTGTGTAGTTATCGACTGGGCTTTATTTTATCGTCTTGCTTAAATTTGCATTTACCAATATACCCTTACAAATTACATTGCCACACAAATCCTGTGTTCATCCCAACCCCCAATTATTCCCCAGAAAGTGTCTTCTATTCCCCATACTCTGACTCCTTCACCGTCAATCAACCACATAACCACCAACCATCCACCAAGACAACATTGCCACACAAAAAATCATCTCAATCTCCACCGTGAGCCTCCAGTCCACCACCTGCATTCCGTCATCACCAACATCCTCAATCCGACATCGACAACAACGGCGCGGATTCGGACACGAGGCCATGCCAAGAGCAACCTTGTTCGCTCACCTTCACAACCGCAAATCCTTAAGGTTGCTCCTTTAAGAGCCTTCAACGAGAGTTACAATGGTTCTATAGTGAGGAAGGGGCAAGTATTTGAGGAAATATCAATTATCGGAAACTGTGTATCAAAGCCATTAATCCATGGCCTGCCTGATGAATCAAAGGCAGCCAATTTGGTGCTTCCATTAATTAGTAGTACTTGTTATATTGGCTGGGTGTATTTGAGAATGTGAGGGTATAATAGTCAATGCAAAGTTACGTAAGACGATAAAATAAAGCCGAGCCGATGATTACACAAAACCGTCAATAAAATGTAAAATAATTGAGAATGGTGGTGATGAATATATAAGTTAGGTGGTTATTTGTAAAGTGGAACATAATAGGTGGTATTTTGTAAAAAATGAAACTTAATAGGTGGTAAATTGTAATTTTTCCTTGCAATTATTATGTGTTTTGCTCTTAATGTGTGATTATTTAATTGTTACAATTGTGTTTAAATTGTGAATCTAGTTAATTTTCTATTCTCAATGTCAGATTAGAAGAATATCAAGCAATAAAGCACGTACACTAGGACACACTAGGACGCTCCGTAATAAACATTGAAAGGACTCTCATATATTACGGTATTAATTTTTTTTCATCCATACTTTATGTATATATATATATTTCTTTATGTTGGTACAATAGTGTAGAATCCTATAAATTTTAATGTATTTTATTGTGATCTTTACATGCTAACATACAAACATTTTTCATGTTGTACCGCGCAAAATTGTCGAAAATTCAATGAAAATTAATGCATATATGTAATATATTTATATAAATATATAACCTCTTAAAATTGTATAGCTAAATAGTAAGAGTAATTATATTAGTAGTGAAAAGAATTGTAGTAACATTAGATATATAATAATTTTGTTAGTAATCACTCATTAAATAGTCAAAGTACATATATTGCAACGGGGTAGTGAAAGTAATAGAAGCAACAACGGGAGTAGTGAAATTATCAATATTAACGCGGCAATAGTGAAAATAACAATAATTACGGCGGGAGTAGTGAAAGTAACCGTAGTTATAGCGAATGTAATAAAAGTAACAATACTAACAATGAAAGAAAGCATATATGAACAGTTAGCTAACTAATCGATTTAAGTAAAATATTAATAGCTGGAATAGTGAATTTGTCTCATAAATTATTTCAACGTAATTAAAGATCAATTTATGAGTTATGCAACTTTATAGTAGTTTTATTTAATTGAAAATAAATTTCAATGGTAAATAGAGGTAGCTTGGGCGTAGTCGGGCACCAATAATAGTATAAAGATAAACTGCATAATTTTATCAAGTAGCTTATAAAAAAACATCTTTTAAGAAGAAAAATATAATTCTTGTAAAATTAAGCCAAAAATACCCTTAATAAAAAATCGATCTTAAGCAAGTATTGGTGAAAAAATCTTGGGATATTCTACCGTGCACCCCCGAGTTTTTCAATTTTCTATGTTGTACCCTTACTTTTTTACATTCTACATTGTACCCCTAAACTCCTTAGTTATTCTCTATCATGACCTTCTTTAACTCCCCCTTAACTTTATCATTATCAAACAACCGTATTTTGACCTTACTTTGACTCATTGATGTTGTGCGACCTTCTTATGTGAAAAGCATCACAAATCACTTTTAATAAACACAAACTATTATTAAAAACCTCAATTATGATTCGTGAAATGATAATGGACAATTGATTAAGTTTTAGTTAGATTCGTATATTCTTTGTTGGGTTAATGGGTAATTCAGTGAATTAATAAGTAATTGCAGACGTTATCAAGTAATTTGAATGGTAAATAAATAATTTAATAGATTAATTAAGAAACTTACATATCAAAGACAATAAAATAAAGTCATGATATAGACTAATGTATAGAGTTCAAGGGTACACCATAGAATTTCAAAAATGTAATGGTACACTATAGAAAACCGAAAATCTCGAGAATACATTGTAAAATATCCCAAAAATCTTATTCCCAAATTTGTAATTGCAAATTTGTTGATAGAAATATAGAATCACATAGGTTAGTACCCACCCCATCAGCCTACCGAAATGGACGCCTAAAAATCATAAATTGGATTCTACGAAGAACAAGGCGTCAATTTCCCACCACCACCAACAACAACTCCCCTTTCCCCCAATCTTCAATCAACAACAACAACAACAACAACAATGTCATCCGATCAACCCACCCCACCCTCACAACAACCCGAACACGAACCCGGAAACGAAATCGAAGAAGAATATTACTTCTGCCACCAATGTAACCGAACAATCTCAATCCCTATCCCACCTTCATCCTCCATTACCGAACTCTCTTGTCCTCGCTGCCATGGCGGATTCCTCGAACAAGTCAATCTCCCTTCTCCACCTTCCTTACCACCTCTTCATCATCTCTTTCCTTTCCCTTTCCCTTCTCCCTCTTCCGATTCTACCCCTAACAATCAAGTCGATCTTTCTTCTTTCTTCTCCGCTACCGCCGCCGCCTTACCTGACCCTAACGCCGCTGCTTCGGTGTTTGATCCGTTTACGTTTCTGCATAATTACCTTCATTCTATGCGCTCCGGCGGTGCTAATGTTCAGTTTGTTATTCAGAATTCTGGTGAAGACGGTTCGCCTCCCGGGCTTCGTATTCCTGCTGCTAATCTTGGGGATTATTTCTTTGGCCCTGGCTTGGAACAGCTTATTCAACAACTCGCTGAAAATGATCCTAATAGGTGATCGTTTTTCTATTTGGAATCGAGTTTTTGATCGATTTTGTTGTCTGCAGTTTCGTTATTCTATGGCATTACTAGTTCGCTCCCCCTTGGAATCGAGTTTTGGGTATTGCATTACTACCCCCACCGTGAATCGAGTAATGAGTTGATTATTTTATTGCATTACTATTTTGCTTGATTCTACTGTGTTACTAGTTAGTTATCCCCTCCCTCAAAGTCGAGTTTTGAGCCTGTATTGGTAAGTGATCCTAACAGGTGATCGTTAACTGTTGTTTTCGCATTACTAGTTCGTCCCCTTAGAAATGAGTTTTGAGCCTCTGTTGGCCAATACAGGTATTATATGGCCGAGGGAGGACGGCTAGCAGCCTGAGCCTAGTAAGAGCTATCACACACTCACACCTTTAGCATTATTCTATTGCATTACTAGTTCGCATACCTAGAATTATTATTCTATGTTCGATATTTTTGTTTTTCGTAAATTACTCTACAGTGTTACTAATTTGCAAACCTAGCTATCTAAGAGTATTTATCCTCTGGTATCGTTATTCGATTATATTAGTAGTTCACCCCCTAGAATCGAGTTAATATGGGTAACTTATGGCTGAGTGAGGAGGGCTAGTAGCGGCTGTCACACCTTTAGAATTAATCTATTGCATTACTAATTCGCTTACCTCGACTTTTTATTCTATTGTTTGCGATTTTCGTTTTTGTAAACTACTCAATTGTGTTGCTAATTCGCAAACACTAAGAGTTTTTATCCCGTGATATTGCGTTAATAATTTGGCTCCCTCGACATCTAAGGGGAGTATAATTCCACATTAGAAACTGCTTCTTCCATGGGATGCATATGATAGAATACAGAACATATCATATTTAGTTATTCACTAGTATTTTTGTGGCGTCTGTTTGTTTATTCATCATATGGCAATATTGTTACTCAATTTGATTATATATTTCTGGTTTTACTGATTCGGACCCTTGGAATTTGAGTCACTGTTGGTTAATGTAGGTATGGGACTCCACCAGCTGCGAAGTCGGCAGTGGAGGGGCTCCCGACAGTGGATGTGACTGAGGAAATGCTGCAGTCGGACTCATCACACTGTGCAGTGTGCCTGGATGAGTTTGAGCTTGGTGCAGAGGCGAAGGAGTTGCCTTGTAATCATGTTTACCATAAGGAGTGCATTGTTCCATGGCTGGAGTTGCATAATTCGTGTCCGGTTTGTCGCTATGAGCTTCCAACTGATGATCCTGACTATGAGCAGCGGTCCCGTGGTGTGATGGAGGGTGGGGAGGGGGAGAGTTCACAGGGTGGTGGGGTTGGAGGTGCTGATCGGGTAACGGAGAGGCAGTTTCAGATTTCGTTGCCTTTAATGCCATTTCGAGATGGTGGAGAGAATCCCAATTTTGAATCCGAAACCAGGCAGGAAGACCTTGATTGACGGCTTTTGCTTCATGGTGCTTATGTTCAAAGTAATTTTTCATCTCGTTCTTTCTTTGTGTGGTTTGCTGGTTTTTGCTCCATTTTAATTGGTTTTGTTTGATTTTATATTTGTTGTTGTGTTATCTTGGCTCATATGATCTAGGATTTTTGGTTAATATGGTTGGGTTGTAATGTTAACTGGATAGATTAGTTGATTACAGGCAATGTTGACTAGCAGAAGGTATTGACAATGTTGACTACAAGGAGATTAGAGAAGGTAGAAAAAAGAAGTTTGGTAGCGTTGGTTATCTCAGTTGTGTTGACCTGTAGATTGTAGCATTATAGGAAAATATTATAGGCTGAATGTCCAAGCATTGATTGGAATTGTGTGGTAAGTCAGGTTAAGTGTGTAGTTTATTGCTGAAGGGATTCCGAGTCTAATGAATATTGCCTTCCTCATTTTTTTGATTGGTCAAACTTTCAGTTGTGCATGCACAACCTCGTCCATTGTCTCCTTGTTCTTATGGTCTCATGCTCTGAAGTGATTTTTTAGGTTCAACAGGTGCTAGGTAATGTCTAGCTCAAGGTATGAGGATTACTTGTTTACTGTAATGATTGTTGCCTATGGCATTATACATTTATCTTGCATTGATAGATGCTCACTTGGAGTTTGGGCAAACTTGTGTGTGTGTGTTTAGTTGTTAACTATTTGTGACCTTGACTAGTATCAAGATGCCTTTGTTTTGCAAAGTTTGGTAGTAGTGCATTCCAAGTAATGCCCCCTCTATTGTACTCCCTCTGTTTTTTAATGATGTTCCCACTTCTTGAGTATATGTGAGGAGTATTTTAATAAAGTGAGAACATCAATAAGATATGGAGGGAGTATAATTTAGGTATCTATAAGGAGTGTTGATTTCAATGACATAATAACCCTTAAGAATGTTGATTTTAAGGCCATATATAGGTTCCTTTGGCATATTCTCTTGCTCAGTTTGAAAAAGCACTTATGGAGTGCGCCTAAGGCGTGCCTTGAATGAGGCACTAGCCAAAATGCCTTGGTGCATTTTCGGTACGCCTGTTAGACAAGCGTCACCTAACCTAGCTAACTAGTACGAACTTTCCATATTTTTTTCTTCTAGACCCTAATTATGCCATTTCTTTTCTTCAGTATTCCTAACTTTTACTCCTTCACATGTTAGCCAACTTGAAAACTCCCAAAAAGGGTGGTGTTACCCAAAATTTTATATGGAAAATATAAATTTGTAATAAAACTTAGGGCGCCTCTCGTCCAAACGGCACATGCTTTCGCCCTGCGTCTCCTCATCTCGGCCCCTTAGCGCCTTGCACCTTTTTAAACTAAGTTATCTTGAGAGACGTAGACTATTACGGAGTACATGTTATTGTTTGCCATTCGCGGAGTATTCAAACTTTTCTTTGCTTGTCGGATGTAGTCCTTTGAATACTTTTGGTGAGTGTTTGCTAAAGCTTAAAGGTAAGAAACTGCTTTATCATAACTGTGTCCCATAAGGATAAATTTTAACAATTAAAGCTAAACTTGGCAACCATTGCCTTAGAAACTGAGTTGATGGAACTAGCCACATTTATTACTGTATATATAAAAGGCTTTGCACCCTTATCGATTGTGTTCATAAGAATCAACAAGTCAGGACATTGGTCAAAACCTCCGTCAGCCTGGATTAAGCTCTCGGTCATAAGGATATTTTCGACTTGGTCATACAATTTTTTTCCTACCTAAAACAAATACAATATTCGCTTAACAATTTCACGTTTTACTAGGATCGTACTGAATTCGGTCACATTCTAGTTACCCCTAGACAACCGGCTAACATGAGGCCTTTGCAAATGTGGTGGTTTTGTCAACAAGGTGACAAGTTTGGTTGTTGCTGTATAATCCATTTTTGGAAAAGATTATTCAGGTTTTCTGAGATCACTCCTACTGTTTTACTTTACATCATTACATGCTGCTACTTTGGGCTAGTTGCGTTTTGTATGAATTTACGTGGCTTGTGATCAGTTGTATGTCAGTCAGTTTCACGAAACAATCCTCTTGTGTGTGCTTTGGAACATGAATGTATTTTACTAGTCATGAACTCATGATACTCCTATGCATGCTATTTTACTTTTCCGATACATGGTAGGCTGTTGTCGCTAAACCTTGTTTATCCATGTCGGGTAGCTATCGATTCGTCATCTTAGTGACAGATTGTCAATTATCTTTTTGGTAGAGGCTTTTGCTATAATCCTCTTGTGTCCATCAATAAATGATATATACCTGTAGTTACATATTCAAACTAGAAAACAACAATTCAAGTACTACACCTATTTACCAAAAAAAGAATCAGGGAAATAGAAGAAACAGAAAGAGAAATAGAAGGTGGCAAGGTGCTTATGGCCTAATAAATCACTTCATATCCATAACATAGTGGTTTTCCTTATTCTGTAGAGCCCGCTCTTATGTTGGACAGTTATCTTTTCATATTTAGTTATAAGTTAGAACAGTGCATCTTGTGTGTATAAGGTGTACGCCTTCATCTCATGTCTTGCGCGTTGTCGCCACGGCCCTTGTTGCCTAGGTGTGCCTCGTGCCTTTCGAAACCAAGCATTTAATTGTCTGAAAATCAGAGTCCAGTCAAAGAATTTCTAGTGGAGGCTGCTTTTCTTTTGAACAGTACTCATTTTGGTCTGGCTAAAAATTTCAGCTTAAGTACTAGATGTTTATTTTAATCTTTCTAAGCCAACGTAAACTTGATTTATAATAATGGTGACATTTTATGATACTGCATGGTTATCTTTTAAAATAGCTGTTAATCTGCTACTCCCTTGGTCCAAGTGAATAGTTTACGTTTTGTTTATTTTGTGAGGAAAAAATAAAGCAAACGTAAACTATTGACCGGGACGGAGGGAGTTGTTATTGTGCTATGTCTAAGATTATTTTTTCAAAATGTTACATGTGAATTTTATAACCACTTTAATTTAAGCAATGATAGATTTAACGTGTATTAGTGGACTGAAATGCTCCTTTTTAGGGATCTCAGTATCCCACACCTGCTGTCTCATTATGTTTTTCTCATTTGTAATGTTTTAACCACTTATGAATAATCTTAGGTGGCAAGTTTTGAAGTGATTAATGTTTAAACTTTAAATACCAACCATATTGAACTTGCTCTACGTCCCTTAACATTTTTTAATTACTGTGCCTGAGTATATTTAAAGAATTGGCTGACGTAGATGGGGTATTTGTTAGAATCCTTGTCCAAGTTGTGATATCCATTTTGTCTTAATTTCCTTATACACAACTTTTATAGGTTTGTAGCTTGTACCGAGTGTTGCAGTCATTAATCTAGAGGATGCTATCTTGAAGCTTTTGTTGTCATCGTGCCATGGCTTCGTTGAACATGGAGATGATTTCTTGTTTGTGCTGAGAAAGACGCCTTTAGGTCTTGGCACATTGATACAACAATATGGAAAAGCCCGCACTTATTTTTTTGGTCATTTACAATAGGTCTTTCATGCTTGAACTGTCTGAACGTCTTTGGTACAAAATAAGGCCTTCTTTTGAGATCCTTTTAAGTTGTATGAGTATGGTCAGAGTTGGGGCTTCAGGGCTGAGTCTCCCTGATGATTCTGGGTGCACCATCTTGATTTTAGATGCGTGTTGGGGTTTTATGGGTCTTCTTGGCTACTCTGATTACGTTATGTTCAATATGTTTCTTGACCGTTACACTCTGAAAAAGAAGACCCATATTTTTTTGAAAATCCCAATAGGGAATTAATAGTTATGTTGAACATCCGACACCATGTTGCTTCCGACACTTTCTAACATTTCCATTTTCGTGTACTTTTGTGGTTATTGTAATTTTTGATCCCACCTCTTTCCGGCAGCTTGCCTTTTCCATGACATCTTACTGGTACTTGTTAATTCTTGCACCCAAGGAGATGTGAAGTTATAACTTATAAGTGGTTGAGGCCTTGAGGGATTACCCCCTTTCAATCTCCTGGCCTGCATTTCGGTCTTTGTTACTTGACCATATATTGGCTAGAAACTAGAGCTAGTTTTGTATAAGTCAGCTGATGCTGCTAGTGTGCATCAGAACACAATTGATATTCATGAAGCCTAAGAAAGCTTTAAGCTTTCTGTTCGAGATGGTATTTGCTTGCAAACTATCCCATGATTTTGAAAATTGTCTAAATTAAAGTGTCACTCATGAATTGCTGGAACTCTTTCGGCACGGGATTTCACTTTAATATCTGTGGATATGGAATTTTGCTGTGTAGCATTTTTCTGCGTTAATGCTAAGAGCTTCTATGTTTCTGCAGGATTCTGCTGTAATATTTTGTGGGATATAGGATGATGTTCTTATACTGTGAAGATTAGTGTGAGATACATTCTTATCTTTGTTGGTAATAATTTAGGTTAACTGTAATTTTAAGCATTGTTGAAATTTGTTCCAGTATACTATTAAAAAAGTTTACAGTTATAAATTTGGTCACAAATAGTTTGTAATTTCAATCTCAATTGTATACCATGTGCTATTTTTACGACAGTTATATTGTTTATTCCTATATTTTCTCGTGAGAAGGTAATTTGTTCTCAGCATTTTCAGACTCTAGTGTGGAGGGTAATAATATTCCCCAATTAGTAGCATGTGACTGTAAAGAGCCTAATAGTAAATTGTTATAGCACGGTACTGCCTAGCAGATCTGTAATTCAGGCTCAGCAACAGTTTTTATGATCGGAAAGCTTATTTAGATGCATATAAGATATAGAAACTCGTAACTAACAACATTAAAAGCACCATGCCACCACCTTTAGCGAAAGACTATAACAATCCAATAATTATCCAATATCGACAAGGAACTAACATCACATGATTATCCTTTCTTCTTATTGAAGGAGAGGGAGAATGAACTATGAAGGTAAAGAATTCACTGAAGTTCATACAAATCAATTTTATAATCAAGGAAAATTAAATATCAATACAGATCATGCACTCTTACGAGAATAAGAAATATATCACACGATCATCCATCTTGAAAATTCGATACCAGTAGAGGCAATAGTTCATACTTTGTAATTTATTTCATAATAATATTAAATCTTACAAAAATATACTTCCTATGTCTCGTTCATTTGTTTTTATCAATTTTGAAGAAAGGCCTTGGTTAGACATAATTTTTGCGCAAAAAAGTTGCATATTCAATTATCTTTCTTTTCACTGCCAAAAGTCAGTTTTAATCCTTTACCTGTACGAATATGTTCCTTTTTATAACACACTTGATGAAAACACCAATACCAAATATAGCTCTCACAAGAAGGAAGATTTAGTTTTGTAACTATAGCCGGGAGAAGACGGGACAGTCCCCTCAACGAGCAACACACCAGTTCTCGGAGTTTTGCCTTCCTGAATATTAGTGAAATGTTACCATGCTACATCGATGAACTAATACTAACTCATTTGACATGCTACTCAGCTACTGGTTTCCCCCTTCCACTCTTGTTCGGGAACATATTTGACATGTAAGAGTCGTAAATTGTAACATCATAATTTGTTGTATGAAGTTCTGGTATTGCCCTTGTAAACATGGATTTGTGTATTAAGCACGCCAATCATCGTCACTTTCATCACCAACCTGCATCCAAGTTAATAATTTTGAGTTGAAGGGCCTGATTGCCTGAAGCATATGCATAATATTTGAATCCTTCCATTAATAATAATAATAATATAATTTATTATAGTAGTAATAGTAGTCGACTAGTAGTAGTGGTGGTGGTGGTGGTACTGTTGGTGGTAATAGTCGTAGAATCGTGTCTCGGCTATTAATTTCAGTCATAGCATGAGAAAGTTACATATACCAAGTGCGCAGCAGAAAGCACTAACAGTGATGATGAAAGCTCTAGTAAGTATATCAGAGACGCAGACGTTGGGTAAAGATAAAGAAAAGAGGAAAAAATACTTGACCTCTGATGAACTCGAGATATCTTCAGTATCATCTTCAACCTATACAAGGCAAAAAAAGAGCGGAAAGAATTTCTTGGTTAATGCAACATGATAATATCTGATTATATAAGTCGCAGTTTTGTAAAGCAAGCAGCACAATTACGCAAAGAGACTGTTTCCGGAATGAAACCCAAAATTACGGAGACTCGGTTAAAAGCCTAAGATAGGAAATAGAAATGGCAACTTTTACTAGGTGATGCGAATAACTGTTTCCCTTCTTCGCCCTAAAACAAACGTTCTAACCCCGTATAAACCATCGAATAGCTGACAAGAATACATGCATTGAAATGAGTCCTACGCCACTGGATTGGAATAGCCAGGTAATAGGTGTAACAACTTAAAAATTGAAGAAACAAAAATTACCACTCCAATGGCAGCAGTAGAACTATTGTAATATGGTGGAAAAGTTTCCTTCTTTTTTTAATTGAAATATTGTATGATAGGGCTGGAGGGGGCTGGTTTTGACTCAGCCTTTGATCTCTAAACCCAACATTCAGGCAGACTGGGTTCAGAAAACTAAAAAGAAAAAAAAAGGCCCAAAGCCACCTTTTCTGAGCATCCTCTCACATCCTTATTTTTCTTTCTGATACAAGAAGAGGCACACAATTTTTATTCAAAATGAACAATCAAAGAGCCTGTAAATCAGATTACCTGAACAACCTCTGATTTATCCTTCTTTCTGGTAGTTTTTGTCCCTGCAAATTTTTGGCACTGATGAGTATAACTACAGGAAGAAAGCTCATAAAAAACATTGAAAGTCAAAGAACATGGTTGTTTTGGTTTGAAGGATGGTAGGGGTTGGGAAAAAACATGAAACAAAATTTTTTGAGCGCTTCTTTCTCGTGTGAAGTAGCGGTCCTTCAAAGGAGTACTCGACGTAATATTCATCTTGGATCATTTCGGAAAGAACCATTTAAAAGAAGCGTTTTGTTGAATAGACTATTTACCTAGGAATAGGAAACGCTTTCAAACCACGTCAAAGGTAACACCTTAATAAAGACATACTATGGTATTAGTATTCAGGGGGAACTATTGCCATAGATACCTAAAAAGAAGACCATTTACCTTCTTTCCCGACTTCGCAAATGTTCTCCTGTGTAGGCAGTTCAGCAGCTTCTGGAACCAGTTTCTTCTAAACATTGTGCAAAACAGTCACTCAATTGTTTCAGGTAGGATCAAATATGACATTGAAAATTACTAGTTCTAGTACACTCACTGTCAGATTTTTGTTCTTTGATTTTGAGCTACTCGATTGTGCAATCTTCTTAGAAGCTGAAAATTAAGAAAGATGATTCCCTTGGTGAAGGTATATCCATCAATTCATAAATGTACGTAATTATGGCAAAGTGAAAACCTTTACTTGGATCTATCTTCACCACATCTTCAGCTGTATTCTGCAAGCAGTCATTCAAATACAAATTATGATTTCTGGATGATGATGCTTCACAACAAGTGTACAACAAATGCCGACGTAAAACGTCTCAATAGTCATATTCAAGACAAGTAAAATATATGCCGTTGACAAAATAAAATGAAAGTGTGAATCGTGGTAGCGTACTCACACGGTGGCATGGAGAAGGCCTCGTTACTTAAAGTGTTTTTTCATCATTCAATCAGATGCATTGATCCAGTATCAGTTTTACATTGGCCTAAATTGGGATTATTATTATCATTAGTCAAATATCTGCCAGGAACATGCATGTATCGATTACTTGTGAAAAGCCCTCCCTATATCGGAATATATCAAACCTGTACCATCAGCAGGTGAATAGTAACAAGGCAGGGACGGTTATGCAGTAACGGATAGTCTATGCATAATCATGCGCGGGGGATAAATCCCCTAAAATGACGGGTGCACACTAATGCTGCATAAATTTGACCCTTTAATACCTTACCAGGGTCAAAGGAGTGAGATTTTTGGTTGGCTGAAGAAAAGAAAAAGGAAACCCCGTGTTTGTTATAGGGTGGGAGTAGTATGCTGGGGCCAGATTCAGAGCCTTTTAAGAAAAAATAGAATGAAAAAAATGAGATTATGAATTCACAACGATGTTACTTCGACTCTTCAGTTTTACGGCCATATCCGTGCCCAACACGACACTCAAGGATATGAGGATGGATTTCTTACCCTAGACACTTACCAATCCAACAGTTCACAACAACAATATTACATACAGAAGCAGAGGAAGAGAAGGATATGTGAAACAAAAAGGATGGCTTTTTGACAATTTTAAGCCATAAATCTCAGAAAGTTCTCCATCCATCTCACCTAGCAAACTATATCATGTTTCTAATTAATTTTCTGCTTTGAAGACGTGCCCCTGTACTCGTATCCTAAGGACAAGTTTTCCGTGTCTCAAAATGTGTCTAACACTTCAGATATGCACTAGTATTTGAGTCCGTAACATAGGTCTTACATACAGGCAAACACGCACCTGAAGGAAACAGAAGGCTGTCATCACAAATATACTACCAAGGAATCAAGGATCAAAGTTATGAGATCTATGATCGAAATACATCCAGGTGAGCTTGAAATATTACAAAGAGTTGTTAAAACTTCAAAAATAATCTATAGGAAGTCTTTATCTTTATTGAAAAGATGCTATCATAAATCATACTCAAACTCAACAAATTTTGGTTGTAGTTATGACTTGGAACGATATATGAATTATAATAGAGCATAAAAGCTTCGAATCAAAATATTCCTAGTGGTAGTAAAGATATCGCAAACTGCGAAATAGATAGCAATCTTTCCATTTTCAGTACTTAAAAAAGGATTTTCAGCAGGAGTGGATCCTAATTCCTAGTCATTTTTCACCATTAGTTAGTACTGTCAGATTTTATACTCGGATCATTTTTAACTTTTACAAACAAATCTTAAATCATAATTTTCAAACTAGAAATTCATGGTAAGAAAGGAGGGAGGGGGTGCACAACTAAAACAACCCCAAGAAATTTCTGTATTTGCTACAATAGGTCTAACACAGTAAAATGAATTTATGTTCCTTACCTTTTGTTCGACTTTCTTGAAGAGTGTTGATATAGTGGCTTGAACAAGACCACTGTGAGATGATTTTTTTCCCCCTGAACTCAAGATGGAGGACTGAGGCACTTGCACAGTGGACACTTGAATATCTTCTGAACTGCATACCTTAACTACCGTCTCCGAAATGCCAGGATTCTGGTCAATCTGTATATAAGGGTTAAGGTTGATATATATTTGTATTCAAAACTGACAAACTTACTGCAAAGGTTAAAAGAGAAGGGATATAGCAAAAGTCAATGGAGGAGCAGGAAATACATTAAACATTACAATAAACACACTCAGATAATGTGCAATTGCGCAGAGCCGCAGACAATTTTCATAGAACCCAAATATATAAGTTGGTAACAAAAGGGCATCTATATCCAGTCTTCAATCAAATTGTTCACAGTTTTCTCATTAATATTATAATAAGATTAAATAAAGAACAATAGACACCATAAAATATGGTCATTACTCAATTTATGAAGTCATATACTAGTTTTCCAAATTTATGCCTCATTTTTTCCGCTCCTTCTCTACGCTTTCCCTTTGAATAGGCCATCCACATATTTGTATCGGAATCCCAAAATTTGCAGCTAACAAGAATTGAATCAAATGCCCCCGTCTCAATTCTCAACCTTCTCCTTGAAAAACATCAGTGGCAGAGTTCCAGACATTCCTCAACAATTAACCATCATCATTCATTAACACCTAGAACTACCCATTAGCTTTATCATATTCCTTTACAACTCAGGTATTCGCATTTGATCTCAGACACCAAAGCTTTACCCAAAATAAAGTAAAAAATAAAATTACCCCATTCAAGGAGTAACTACACATTTGCTTTTAGAGGTTAATCAACAACTGAAGAACCCTAACTGGATAAAAATAACCCTAACTGGGGGGGAAAACTAGTTGAAAAAAGAACCCTCATTAATTTGATAAAAAGAAAAAGTAATTTAATTTACAGAAGGAATAACTACTTGTCTGATATGTGAACTAAGATCCATAAATGAATAATTTGGGAAAATTTCAATTAGGTTTTGAGAGATTGACAAAAGAGAGATTTCTAATTTTCTTTTTAAGGGCAATGGTAGTGTATGGAAAGTTAATGAAAACTGTATATGATTTAGTAAATTGAGTAAATGAAAGAGCAATTATGAAAAATATACATATGGTGAGCTTGTTTTAGGCCCTGAAAGTTTCTTGGTCTATAAATTATACAACAGTAAATATGACACAAGACAGAAATCAGCAAAGAGAACCTCATTTAAAAAAGAGACAGAAAACTCAAAAAAAAAAAAGTAAACAGTGAGGATATCAGCAGCTTCATCAGTTGATTTTGTAGACGTGTCACTGATACTTTCCGGAGAGTCATCTCCAGAAGAAACTTCGTTGAACCTGGCCAAGAAAGAAAGCAATAAAATCAAATTTAATTTTAACATAGTTTTCTTGAGCTATTAAAATGGCTATAACAGTGGCACATAACATTGAACACCATAAGGACATGTATGATTAACTAAATATAACAAAGATCATGCTGATTGTCCATAGGAAACCATGAATTTTGTACCATACATAGTTGTCCAGACAAGGATTAAGCGGAAGGAAAAACAATAAAAAAAAAAAAAGAATCATGTCCCCAACAATTTCAAGTTCCACCAGTATATTACTTGAGTAGCAGGCAGCATACCTCTAAGTCCCAGGAGAGATAAACACAAAATCATGAATCACGATACTATGGCGGCCACTTTGCTTATTACGATTTTACGAAGTACTCCACAAATATTAAGTCAATGGTCACAAATGCACTTACACATGAATTAAAATTGACATATACCAGTGGGAACTAACCATTTACAGAATTATGCTAGAAATAAGTCAAAGTTGATACGTAATTCAATATATCAGTTGATATATATCTTTCACGAACAAAATAAAGCAATTATCCAGCTCAACCAAACAGACATATTTCAACTTGTTCAATTTTCAGCAGGAATGCAAAAGCAATAGCACATACAGTCTAAGTTGATGCACAGAATCAGAGCCACCTGGCGTGTCGGACACGGCTATTTTGGGTGAATTTTCCTATTCTGTGGTCTAAATTGAAATGTCGAAGTGTCATGTCGTGTCGGACACCGACACGTGTCCGACACGCGACACAGCAGTTAAGTGAAGTGTCGGAGTAACATAGGGAGCCACACGTCAATCATAATTGACCAGTTCACATGCAAAATTGAGTTGAACCTCAAATAGTTAAGGACGTAAGGTTACTTAGAGAGTTAGAGATAGTCAGATATCAGCTCAGAGCACATACTTAAATTTCTTGCCAGCAGTTCTCTCTGAATGTCGCACTGGTGTAGTATATTCTATGTCTTTCGGATTGACTTGTCTCTCCGGAGATTCAGTGTCCATATCATCAAGTGCCGAGTCAGATGGCGTTTCTTCGGTGACGGATTTCATCACTGCTTTCTTAGCAATTTTATTTTGCATCACAGTTGCACCAGCCCCGCCTTGAAAATCAAACTCCGACTGTTTTGCCTGATATCAGAAAGAGCAGACTCACTGATTATAACAAATGTAACAGGCGATTACATAGATTATAAACATAACGAATATGATTTACAAAGATAGTAAACCTCATATAGTTCTTCTGGGATATCTAATCTAGCTTCATCTGGATTCTCATCTTTATTTCCTACCCAGTATCCTTCAGAAAATACAATCTGTAGAAAACAAGCGTACAGTAATCAGTAGGTAAAAGTCAACCCCACAATGAGCTATCTATTTACTCAAAGCAGCCTCACAAACTGGCTAAAAGACTTTATTTGAATTCAGAATTATAGAGGAAAAATATTTTGGAAACAAAAATGGTCATGTTGCCCTTTAGAATGATACAATAGCAACTAAAAGTAAGTAACTAGTTAGGAACAAATCACACAAATTCATATACAAGACCGTCTTGAGTGTAAAACCAAACTATTAATTAAACATGGATTACGCAAGTATTTAGGTGGTCTCACATGTGAGACTCTCTCGTACAACACTCCCTAAGCGAATTATTAGCTCTTATTCCCGGGTTGTACTGCAAAAATCAATGAGAGATGTAATAAGTGCATTCATCAATCCTCATGGATTAGTATACTCACTTACATTGCACTCTACGAGCATAGGCTTGCAAGAACCTAATAGGTTATAGTAACCACACTCAACTTTGAAATTACACACACTATTTCAGTATTTCACAAACGTTTTCTTCCTCTTTTTGAAAGTAACACGATAAGAACCATTTTTTTTTCTAAATCTTGTGCAGTGTTAAGACGCCATTAACCTCGTAACATTTCTACCTTAAGCAAAAGCAATACAGAGCTAAACAAAAGCTCACCATGGTGTCAAAGCAATCTTCACATATTACATTCTTTCCACCTTTAGAGAACTGCAAAGTCAAGTAGCGATTCTTCGGATACACAATTGTCCCAAACAGCTTCATTCTCCCCTACATAATCATATTCATACCCACATCAAACCTTAATTCATAATATTGATCATAAAATGCCCAAGCGCGCGCACCCCCACACCAAACTTGAGAAACTCATCTCAAACTGACACCCAAAAATCAATCTCATAATAGTCATACCCTCATCAACACCCTAAAGTCATAATATTAAGGGGGAAAATGCTCAAAACTACAAAACATTTGAAACCCATTTCAAATTGACTCCCAATAATTAACCTAATCATAATCATATCCACATCAAACTCTAAAATCACAATATTAAGTACAAAAAAATGCTCAAAAATACAAAACATCAAAAACCCATTCCAAATCGTCACACAATAATCAATCTAACTATCGTCATACCCACATCAAAACCCTAAAATCATAATATTAGGGGAAAATGCTCAAAAACACAAAATCTAACAAACCCACTCCAAATAAACACCCAATCAATCTAAACAAAACCCATATACAAAAAAAAAGCATGAAATTAAGAACTACCTGAG
>JAOWBH010021018.1:0-16026 GCA_028566215.1 Silene coronaria
CGTGACTTTGGGCGTTCAAACCGTGAGTGATTTTGTCGATTTTGGACCAAATTGTTCGAATCGATAGTTTCACTCCATATTCATATCTTATATTCTAAATGCTCCTATTTGAAAAAAAAAAAAAAAAATTGATTCTTTCTAAATGTGTGATAAAAGGAATGCGTTGACAAGACGTGATAACTTGCCTGCTACAAATTGCCGCTGCCACAGCAAGATCTCCAGAAGTCTCGGCCAGAGTAACACCACTTATTACGTTCAGGAAAATGCTCTACAAAACACCAAACATTGAAATTTAGTAAAGGTACACAAATGACTACAGTATCGAGTTCCGTTCCTACTACTTATTACAATAACCTTTAATCGCTGACAAAATCACAAAATAGTATAGTCTACGTCCTAACCTCATTTGCCTTTTGTGGTCGTATGATAGTTAACTTGGACCACTAAAATAGGTAAGAGATACAATGCCAAATTTGTCATGCTTGATTTTACCAACTATTTTCATATTAGCATTGGTAACAAGTTGTAATTGTCAGTTTTAAGTTATGAGAAAATGTCAGACAAAGTTGACAACTGGATCACCAAATACAATTACAGACAATATAAATAGGATGGAGGCATCAATACAAGGTCCATAAGGTTCAAAAGTGTTACATTGTATTGCCATTTGACATTGGGTATCATCACAACTTTTTAATTTTATAGAAGTGAACAGTGTTAATGCCCTCTTTAAGAAAGCTTGAGTGCCATCATAACTATTCCAATTCTACAAATCTAAGGTAGTGTTTGGAAACGCGGAATTGATTTCATCTTCATGATTTAAATTGTAGAAATCAAAATGTTTGAATTCAATTCCAAAAATTCGTTTGGTGAACACGTGGAATTCAATTTTGGATTTCAACTTCTCAATGGTATTTGGGAAACCCATAGAAATAGAATTGGAATTGGCAAGGGGCATGGGGTATGGGTCCAAGTCAACAAACTCACTTTTATAAAAAAAAAAACTATCAGGAAAAAATAAATAATGTATCCCTATGATTTCCCGAACTCTAACATAAATAACGGTATTTGGGAAACCCATGGAAATAGAATTGAAATTGGCAAGGGGTCTGGGTCCAAGTCAACAAACTCACTTTTATAAATTTTTTTATCAGGAAAAAATAAATAATTGTGACGGGAAATAATTTCGAAAGAAAAAAATCATAAAGGAATTTTCTGCGGTGTATCCCTATGATTTCCCGAACTCTAACATATACCCTAGTTTTTGCATGTCGAATTCTACAGTTGAACTCGCATTTTAAGGATCACAAAGGAATGGGGTGGACAAGGTCCCAATGTACAAAACCTTACCCTCAAAAATCACTCTAGTAATAGATGTGAAGCTGACTTTAGAGCCTATCAGAAACTACAGTACAAAAAATATACTAAACGCTATAGAAGAGAACATAATAAGACAAAGCAATAAGCAAAGAATGATTACATGATCGTCAAGCTTTAGTCCCGCTTGCTTCTTAAGAACCTGCAAGTAAAAGAACAAAGCATCAGTCAGTTGTCTTTCACTCATTAAGGTTAAAACTAAACAAGGGAATCATAGACCATCAGATATGCTGCACTTAATTAATGTTTGTTCCAAATTACATAATATAGAAACTATCATAGTCTCGCTCACTCTCACAAATGTCTAATTTAGCCATGTTACCTGAGAAAATGTAACACTAAAAATTGAGGAAAGGTATCTCAATGACCAATAACTCAATAAGGAAAATAACATCAACAATTGCATCCAAAGGCTGCAGCTTGAAAGTATAGGAGGCGCAGCCATTTTGCATTATTGCATCATATTTTAAAGCAAAAGAATAGTTAAAAATTAAGGGTATCAGTCTTAGCAATAAAAATTAAAAACTCAAAGGTCCTTGACAATAATATATGTCATAAAAGTGAACAGTGTCAATGCCTTTTTAAGAAAGCTCGAGTGTCATCATAACTATTCCAATTCTATGCCTCTTTAAGAAAGCTCGAGTGTCATCATAACTATTCCAATTCTACAAATCTAAGGTAGTGTTTGGAAACACGTAATTGATTTCATCTTTATGATTTTAATTGTAGAAATCAAAATGTTTGAATTCAATTTCAAATCCAATTCCAAAAATTCGTTTGGTGAACACGTGGAATTCAATTTTGGATTTCAACTTCTCAATGATATTTGGGAAACTCATGGAAATAGAATTGGAATTGGCAAGGGGTATGGGTCCAAGTCAACAAACTTACTTTCATAATTTTTTTTATTAGGAAAAAATAAATAATTGTGACAGGAAATAATTTCGGTTGAAAAAAAATCATAGAGGGATTTTCTACGGTGTATCCCTATGATTTCCCGAACTCTAACATATACCCTAGTTTTTGCATGTCGAATTCTACAGTTGAACTCGTGTTTTAAGGATCACAAATGAATGGGGTGGACAAGGTCCCAATGTACAAAACCTTACCCTCAAAAATCACTCTAGTAATAGATGTGAAGCTGACTTTAGAGCCTATCAGAAACTACAGTACAAAAAATATACTAAACGCTATAGAAGAGAACATAATAAGACAAAGCAATAAGCAAAGAATGATTACATGATCGTCAAGCTTTAGTCCCGCTTGCTTCTTAAGAACCTGCAAGTAAAAGAACAAAGCATCAGTCAGTTGTCTTTCACTCATGAAGGTTACAACTAAACAAAAGTATCAACGACCATCAGATATGCTGCGCTAAGTTAATGTTTGTTCCAAATTACATAATATAGACTCTCGCTCACTCTCACAAATCCAGTTTACCAATTCCCCTAAAAACAGTGTCTAATTTAGCCAATGTTCCCTAAAAGAATGTAACACAAATAATTAAGAAAAGGTTTCTCAATGACACAGAAGGAAAATAACATCAACAATTGCATCCATCAGCTGCCGCTTGACAATATAGGAGGCACAGAGAGATTTGTTAGCCGTTTTGCTTTATTGCATCATATTTTAAAGCTAAAGAATAGTGGAAAGTTAAGTAAGGGTATTTGCCTTAGTTATAAAAATTAAAAACTCAAGGATCCTTGACTATAATATAAGTCATAGAACTCACATTTGAGGACCTTGACTAAGGATTAACCCCCATCAACATATATGTATGACCAAAACCTTTCGAGCCAAGGAAGTACAGAGTAATTGTTAACTAAACAAAACAACATCCAAATGCAAAACTGAAAGTCAAAAGCTGCACATGCAGCATACGTATACAAGAACCAAACGAAGAAATGATCAACTCATATACTAGATTACATTTTAATTAAGCTGTTAATCAAGGACATACCGCAAGAATCAAATCAGCCCTGCTTAGTTGAACGCCATTAACATGCCTAGTAGAACCAGGTCCGGAAACACATAAAGCCTACAAGTTAAAGTCATAAGAACAAACAGCAACTCAGGTAAAGCAAACACAAATGACGCAAATGGTGCATCCTTCCTGAAAATACAAAAGAAGGCTATGCTCTGACAGATATGATGCAGTCTTGTATTATTCGGACTCATGTATGGGTATTGGACACAGGTACGTATGAACATATCCAAGTGATGGACTTGTCATGTAACAAACATTGAGACACGGGGAGGAGACTGTTAATTTAAAGTGAGATAGCGAGGTTATTTAAAGTGAAATGCAAGTCTGTATCAAACGATAAGTCTTAAAATATAAGACTTCTTTGTGCATCCACTAAGAGAACTGTCAACTTGGCAACTATCCAGTAAGGATTCTATAGTCATCCTTGAGTGTTGTGTCGGCACGATTACGACGGCAAAGTTGAGGAGTCATAGGATGCGGTTAATCAAATGTGATTGATATTTTAAGTGGCCTAAGGCTCCACACCACACTTAGATCCATGGTATTAAATCTTGTCTCAAGACTTGAATTGGATTATGTTGAGGCCTAATCTCAGTTGTTTTCTATAAATGTGGTCGATACCGCCTCAAAATGTGGTCACGGTAACCTTCCAAGCCTTGATAACTTAATTGTGCTTCGGTGTTGCAGGCAATATTAAGAATCATGACCAGATATGTAAATTACCTGAACTTCAACAAGAAAAGATCGAGACCCATCAATGATTACAGCGTTAGCAAGCCCAGCTAAGTGCTCTGAATCTGAATATTCTTCACTTAAAAACATCTCACTAGGATTTGAGACAGCTTCTAGTCCAGATTGTGACATTGCGAAAACTCCCAGCTGCAACCAGAAGTGAATAGACAAGTGAATAATCAAGCGCTCATCAAGTTGTAGGAATATGAGTGCTCTGAATACCGAGCCAATAAATAACATGAAAGCACAACAATAAAGACTACTTTCACAATAGAATCTCCAACAAATTTCATTGTCATTCAGAATTTTTTGTAAAAATAATACTACGTACCATGTATTGCACTGAAGTTATGCTTAGGGAAGAGCTCAATAGAGAAAACCAGGAGAAGCATATCAAACACGTTGCCTTTGGAAGGAAAAAAAAGTGTAATACATGGTAGGAGTATGCTTCTCCAGTACTCCTAGTTTGGTAGATCTGAAGGACGGGTCATTACAGGGTTCAGTTTATTTCAGGCAAGCTACTATCAAGTCATTTAAGGTATAGGTAATTTCGATTTAAGACGTTTTGGGTCAGATCAACAGGGTCGGGTTAGTTTTGTACTCCCTCTATTCTAATTTTATTGTCCTCTTCTCCCTCTCATTTTTTAACCAAAATAATTGCACCCTTACTTTTTTGGGTAAGGAAAAGAGTGGATTTTCAATATTATCCCCTTCTGCATAACTATTTCTTAAATCCTCCCAAAATAGAACAAAAGTGAAATGAAGTGACTAATGTCTAAGCATAGATTCATGATTAAGATACTATTTATGACCATATGACAACAGACAATCACTTCAGGGATTCTTCATTTCACCAAAAAAACATCACAAGTTCTAAAACCTTTAAATATTCAAGCAAATGCAGACAATGGCATGGACCAGAAAACTTAATAAAATCACAAGCAAGATTCGAAAATGCAATGACTAGTTTTGTAGTTTGCATGACAGTTGCATTATTGCACATGGATAATAAAACAACCAACGCTACACAAGAATTCATAAATTCTAAACAATTAGAAATCAGAAGAATCAGGTGAGGTCCAGAGAAGAAAAATGGTATATTACCTCATCAGTGGAGCCAAAACGGTTTTTAACAGAACGAAGCAAGCGATGTGATGAGTGCTTATCTCCCTGCAGGATCAAACAATAAATGGGTTGCATGAAAAAACAGAATAAGAGACATACCAACATACATAAATTCTCAGAATATTGAAAGTTTAGGGCGCAGAAGATCTAATGTCTAGTTGATGTATTTAATATTCTTGTCATCAGCAGACATTAAGTGGGGCTGCAGGGAATTGTGATGACATTAACATTGTTAACAGTAACATGTATTTTAACAACACTTGTAGGAAGAAACACCAGAAAAGCCAGATGCACATAATAAAGTGACAGAACTTGACAGATAAGCTTCCACCCAACTTATCAATAGATCACACGCAGATTCTTAATTTTAATTTTAAAATCCAGAAACTTGGAGAATTTTGATTCCAAGGTATTGTCTGTAGGAATTTGACCAATGGATGTGTATACTATTAATAGTGAAAAAGTGGAAATGTTAGCTGCATGTAATGTATCCTCTTTAATTACTTCAGTCATAGGAATTTGACCAATGGATGTGTATGCTATTAATAGTGAAGAAGTGAAAATGTTAGCTGCGTGTAATGTATCCTCTTTAATTACTTCAGTCTTCTTGTTCATATACCAAAACGGGTTTTGCAGATAACTTTTTTATTCATCCCTTCCATGCTATTCATCCAAATATGAGCACGTATTATTCTAGAAGATCAAACTTGAGTAGTAACTTTCTTGTAATACGATTGTAACCTTTACTTCCAAGTTTCAAAAAATAAGATGAATCTGGAAATTAACAGAAATTTGCAAATCCTTGTTGTGAGAAGAGCCAAGAATTTCATTTGTCATGTAAGATCAACCTCCACCACCACCAATCAATGGACAATCGTGGATTCATGGCCTTCAGCCGTTTTAATGTAGGGTTACTTGATGCAAATTCTGGGTTACTCTGACTCTACAACACGATGCTGACACATGTCAGTGTGGATACGGCTCTATTGCATGAAGCTTTCTATTGTGTGGTCTAAAGTGAAGTGTCGATGTTCGTGCCGTATCGGACACGCAACACGGCAGCTAACTGAAGTGTCGGAGTAACATATGCACATTCTACCCACTAGGCCCAAGTAATGCGCTATTTTAAAGCCTAATCCGTGATATGAATTAAATATTTGAATCCTCTTGTCTAGTGATATATTTTTGAGACTATTAAAAAAATTGCAGTTCCTTTGGCAAGAAAACAGCTGAACAAAAGGATTTAAGTCGAATAAGGAAGAACTGAAACAAAAGAGAAAGAGAAACTGCAAGAATATTTACAAATGAACAAGGCAAACCAACCTCCATATATACGACGACATCAACAATGTGCTCCAGAACACGAGGTCCTGCAATGTCTCCATTTTTGTTTACATGTCCAATCTGTCACAGAGAAAAATACTATTGTGAGACAAAGCTAGACTGAGGACTTGCAATATGTATGAGGCCATCTTGAGCGTGTGTATTACAGCTTTCATACTCGATCAATCGGTACCAGTGTACCACCAAAAGCATTGGTATCAGAATGGGTTAAAAATTGATTGTATTCGCTAGCTCCTAAACACCTAATGACAACGTTTGGAAGCCTTTTGCTTCATACGATAGACGGACATTTCATACAAATTGAGATTAAAATAGCTTTTTTTCAACTCTAAAAAACAAAATCAAGTTAGAAAGTAAATGAAAATTTGATTTTACTTTTTTTCGGGTTTGTAACTGAAAGATAGGAAGGTATGGGTAGTGTGAGAAAACAAGATTGGATGATAATTTACCAAAAAAACTAATGGGTGCAAAATATGAAAGTCTGAGCCAAGTAATAAAGAAATGAGTGACGAAGATGAAGATTAATGGTGAGGAAGATGAAGATTGATGGGTGAGGAAGATGAATTTGATGGGAAGTTGAAGCTAACAGAAAACTTAGCCGAAATTACAATTTAGGTTGCGGTGCATAATAGATAATAAACTTTAGATGTTTTGAAACAACAGGGATACCACATAGAGTTTTAAAAAATATAACGGTACCAACTACCAATGTACCATGTAGAATTTGTCTTTAATTTTTCTCTCAATAGAGGAGTACAATAATATATTTTGGTTGTTTCATTTTTTTCACTCAATGGCGCAGCGCATTTTGGTGGTTTAATTTATTTATTTTTCAATGTAGTACAACACGTTTTGGTAGTTTTTTTCCTAATTTTTTTTTCAATGCAATACCACATGTTTTTGATTGTTTGATTTTATTTTCCCCTCTAAAAAGTGAAATTTTTCATTTGATATTCTTTTTTCTCAAAAAAAATTCTCATGCAATACATCGGAGTACATTGTGTTTTTTTTTCCCATCATTTTTCAATGAAAAATTCAACATAGTACCATAGGCGGGGATTGGCAGGTGGGAGCAGCGGTAGACAAGGCAAGATGTGGTGAGTGGTAATGGATTGGGTGGCAGCGGGAGAGAAAAAAGATCAGAGCAACTGAGACTATTTGAGAGGAAGAAAAATGAGGGTAATTTGGTAAAAATCGTAGTGTGTTGAGTAATATGTGTACGCAATACCCTTAAAATTAATGAGTCAAAAAAAACCTTGTGACACTATCAAATCCGTTTCTTACCAATAAAACAGGGATATCTGTCTGCTTTGCAAAACGAAGCAATGCTGAAGTACATTCCTTCACCTGCAACAAAATATACGTATGACGAAATCTTCAAGTGTTCTAATCAAAATGTTAATGATTATTATGATTTTTTTTACAAGGTTATTGGTAATAATGATACTAAGAGAAAACTTGTACTTTGAGGGAAAGCACGCTACAATCTAGCAGATCAAGCATCAGACATGTAATTTTTATTCATGTGAGCATACTTTGAATTTTTGTTATATTTATGTAATTTTGTCCATAAATCCCAGAAGAAAGACCTGAAAAGAGGGATAGTAAGATAGTGTTTGGATTAGTGTTCCAATTAATCATACTATCATACCTGCGTCATCCCGCCAGGGCTTCCAGTCACCCCCTTTAGATACATAGTTTGAATGGAATCAACAACGACAGCACGTGGGGAAAGCACTTGCACCTTTTCTAAAATGTCCTGCAGGAAAAGGGAAAACACCTTAGACTTTGCAGTTGTAGAACAGCGGATTTAATAAAACCAGAGTTTCCAATCATTTGAAATATCAATATAGCCGTCAATAAAACACCTGATGAGAAAATAGCAAGTGTAAGATAAAACAGATGGCGGAGTTTTCGTTTGCTTCTAACTTCTAAGCATGCAACGAGTATGGACATGGCTATTTTGGGGGAAAAAATTAACTGATAACTTGTAGCAAATTGTTGCAAGAACTTGATAAAAACATATCAAAAAGAACAAAAAGAGATGCTTTAATGCAGCAAACTTCAACCACACCCAATAGAGTGATAAATTGTTCTAACCAACCTCAACATTACTGCTTCCGTAAAGGACGTTCCAGGGCAACAAGTGAGGAATAAGCAACTAAGTCCAGACACAATTAGCTCTAACCAACCTCAATATCAGTGCTTGAATAAAGGAAAAGCTCCTGTGTATCGATGCTCAGCCGATCAGCTCTATTTCCAATTTGCGCAACACTCTAGAGAAGAAAATATAATTAGCATCTTGTCAGGTTCAGATAGTCAAAACAGAGAAGGTTTCACAATGTCATTGACAATTCCCAACTAAACAAAATCAAAGTCAGATGTGCCATCAAAGGTTGGAATCCGTAAATTGAAAGGTAATCTAATAGATCGTATTGTGAAGAAAATGTGCACAACCCAACAGGAATAATTGAAAATTCTAAACAAGTTGGACGAGCAATTAAATTCTCATTCAAATACGGTTAATAATCTTCTCTCTTTACAATATATTTGAGTCAAACTATTTTCCAAATTGTAAGGTCATCAAGTTACTTTGCCTAACAATATGTTCATTCTCAAAATAGAGTTTTTAAGCTGATGTGCAATTTCTCGTAGCTTAAATGGGTTTAACTAGCTTGATGGATGTCTGTCTGCAGAAGAAAACCATGATATAATCCAGAAAATCACCAAGCTTTCTCTACCTAATGACCGAGTGTACAGTCCCTGCACCATTGCACAAGGTATATTCTTGCCTGTTCCACCTTCCACATATTAGTAACTAATGGTCCCTGGGAAGTAAACCAAATTTCTTACTAAATCTATATCTGTGGTATTTATTTTCAATAGCCAAACCCCTTCATGACTACTGAAAAGCATCAAAGTAAAACTTCAATAGAAACAAATCAGAGCTGCAACACCCCGCACGACCAGTTCCAAAGGTCTTGAAGATTACCGCGACTTCATATTAATGCAATATATCAGCCGCATTTTTAAGCACCACAATCGAAATGAAGTGTGGCGTCCGAACCTAAGATCAAGATTGAAACCGAGGTTCAATGCCATGAAATATCCCTTACTCATCACCAAACATTCACTCTCTTTTTAGTCAAGTCCATTACCAATACTATGCGAGCTGAAATGTTCTACTCACCATGTCTTGTACTCTTCACTTGCTTTAAAGTATATCATTAGGCCTTTCCCAGATATGGGAGATATTCTTGTCCCCAGATATGGAGATAATAGGTGCTCTCTGTTCTTTAAAATTTAGCAGCACTAAAACAGTAGAATTATGAAAGGTGGTGTTGCTTCTAGTTCACTAACCTCTTCACCAGATATGTAGAGAACAGGCGCTGCTCCTCCAACGTCACAGCTCACTGCTAGTCTGCTACAAGTGCAGCCATCTTCATTTTGAACATAACTTATTAGTGAAACATGCAATATTGCAGCACTCTAGCGAAATCTCCCGAGATAGACTACTTAAGCAGGTTTAATGTGACAAAAAATGGATCACACCTGTAATGCCAATGTACTTTTGCCCACACCAGGATCACCACCAACCAAAATCAATGAACCTATAAAAACTCGCAAGAAATTTTATTAAAAGAGTTAACATTCCGAGAAAGCTCATCTTGGGGAACTGCAATAGTGTAAAGCTCGTCAGAAGCTAGAGAATCAGAAGGCAAAGCAATGTAATCCCTGTTTCCCAGTCATTTGTTTGCCATTGATTTTGGCACAAAGACCAAGGAGGGAGGAGCGGACCATTTGTACTTATGCTTATTGGATGACAAGTGGACTAAGATGTATGTGGGTGATCAAATTACCCATAAGTCCATAACAAGCATTCCCAAAATAGAAAGGTAAACAAATTAACAAGACACTCTAAAATGAAAAAATGTAAGCAAACGATCGGGACGGAGGGAGTAATTGTCAAGAGAGAATCTTGTACAATAAATCAAGAGTTTTCTCCAAGGAAAACAGGGGACATAACCTTCCATAAAGAAAAGAGTCGAATATGAGAGAATGTTTTAGTCAATTGTGTAATGGGGATGTCACCAACTACGCTATCCCTTGAAGCCTCGCGCTGATACATTAACATGCAAGTACGATGAACATGTTTATGTCTATTCTCTATTTGTACACATAATTTGTAATGAGTAATGAAAGAGATGAACGGGGGAAGAAAATTTGCTAAAACACAACATGCATGCACACGTGAGAGAGACACCACATGAAGGTATAACTTCATTGCTAAGCCTCAGCTATAAGCTTAGGCTTTTGGTTGAGATAATAATTTCCCAATTAAGTATTAACCACGCTATCTCAGTCATTTACCAGGTTTCCACATTCAAACTATGGTTAAAGGCGCCAAGGACATGTAAGCCAACCTAAATAAACAAAAAATACAAGCAAGTATCGTCAAAAACACATAAAAGGCAACATAACACAATTAGACACTCAATCTGTACCTGGCACAACACCACCACCAAGCACCCTATTAACTTCCAATCCAAGCAAGCCAGGCCTGAAATCAACCAAATCATACCTCAATTTTCAGCATTTTACAAATAACATAACATCATTAAATACTATAACTGATAAGTCTGGGCTACTAGAATTGCACCACTGATCAACATAAAATCCGAAGACTGAATCCGACATATTTGACACCCACCCTACACCTAATGAAAGCAATCGAATTGAACATAACCTTAGCCAAACATACAACTTACAATCGAATGCGCCATTCCATATGATTAATTCCTCGATTCACATCCACCAACCTAACCGGCGCATTTTGCCCAACCATTTGCTCAGGCAACCAAGACGACTTCATCATATTGCCAGAACCCTCGTTTTCCGACACCGAAAACTGCTTCAAAGTCCCAGCTTTATTACATGATCTACAGGCTCCCCACCACTGGGTTGTGCTATTTCCACAATCAGAACATACCCAATGCGTTTTACTCTTCCCTTTCTTCCCTCCCGTTACAAAATCCCTCAAAACGACACTCTTCGCCACATTTGGCGACAAGTTAACTCGAATCCTCGATCCCTCTTCCCCACTACTACCTACATCCTTAATTGAATTTGTTGGGGTACTCTGAGGAGAACTGAAGGTTGACCAAACCCTAGTGCTCGGTTCAGAAGTTGGTTCTTCGGAGACGCCATTGACGTCGATAAGAGGCGATTCGGGAAATGATTTGGGGGTACTCTGATTGACGTCGATGAGAGGCGATTCGGGAAATGATTTGGGGGTACTCTGAAGAGAACTGAAGGTTGACCAAACCCTAGTGCTCCGTTCAGAAGTTGGTTCTTCGGAGACGCCATTGACGTTGATGAGAGGCGATTCGGGAAATGATTTGGGGGTAATTGAATGAATTAGGCGAAAATGGCGAGAGAAATTAGGGTTTTGATTGTGTTGATTGTAGATGATTAAAGAGTTTAATGAAGGGCGAAGAAGTTTGAATTTGGATGAATTAAGAAGGGAAATTTGTGAACGAAGTAGATGAATTGCTGCCATTTCTGAAACTTGCATGTGAGAGAAATTAGGGTTTAGGGTTTTGAAAGTTGAATTCATAATATTCTCTAAATTCTCACAAAAAAAAAAAATCTATGACGTTATTTAGTCGTCCGCTTGAAGAAAGTACAAAACAACTAAGGGTGTGTTTGGTTGAGTGTTATGGAATGAATTTGAATGGATTCGTGACATTTCAATGTTTGGTTGGAGCATTTTGGAATAGAGTTAGACCATGTTCTTTTGGACTTAATTTTAGTTCTTTTCAATTCAGTCCAGTTCCATTAAATTCAGTTCAATTCAGTTCAGTTCAGTTCCATTCAATTCAGTACAGTTCAGATTAGTTTATTTCAACATTATTATAATAATAATAATTATTATTATTATTATGTATATTCTTATTCTTATTAGTATTATATTAATTTATTTACTATTGTTATTATTATTAAAGCGATATATTTTTTATTTTATTTTTTTCATATTACTATTATATTTGTTATTATTATTGTTATTATTGTTTATATTATTATATTTATATTTAATATATATTTATTATTATATTATTATGATTAATGGCAATATTAGTATTATTAATATTTATTAATTATATTGTCATGTTATACTTATTATCATATTAATATATTCATTATTAATAGCATTTATTATTATTATTATATTTAATATTATAATATTAATATATTATTATACCTATTATTATTATTATTATTTATAATATTTATATTATTATATTATTCTTATCACATTCAATTTTTAGCTATTGTTATTATAATTATATATTATTATTAATAATGTTAACATTTATATTACCAATATATTATTATTGTTATCATAGTACTATTTTATTGTTTATAATTCTTATTAAATTATATTAATATATTATAATAATAATAATTCTTATTATTATTATTAAGGAATAATATTATTATAATATTTGTTATTATTATTATTTGTGTTATTATTATAATTGTTATATGTTATTATTGTTATTATTACTGTTATAATCTTTCATTATTATTTCAGTTCAGTTCAGTTCAGGTTCATTAAGTTCAGTCCTGTCCTGTTCAGTTCAGGTCCAATAAGTTTAGTTCAATTCAGTTCAGTTCAGACAATTTCAGTCCAAAAGAACATGACCTAAGTCTACTGATCTTATACTTAACTCAACATCACCATTTTTATCACATTTCACACCAAACCAATTACATGGGTTATTATCAGAATTTACCCATGTCTTACAAACATCTAAAAATGATATCTTTAAGGTTTATATCCATTGAAGAAGAGCTTGACCGCTCATCAATGAGACACAATAATGTAAGCATAGAATTATTGATGAAATAAGTAGAAATTTGTGTGTAATTAAATGTTTTATAATTAGTAGACGAAGAAGAATTTAATGGGTTAATTAGAATTTCAGGCATTGTTGCTTTGAGAAGAAGGAATACAAGAACAAATAAAATTAAGGAGGGCAAATAAAATTAATGTATAGATTTGGGAAAAAAGAAGAAAAAAATTGGAGAAATTGAGGGGCAATGAGCCGTAAGAAAGAAGAAGAAAATGAAAAGAGGGTCCACAGTAAAATGATCCTTTACATTACCGGCTGTTACCCGTCAAAATTTGGACGAGTTCAGTAAAAGAAAAATGATGCCATAGTTTGGATTTTTTCCGAGTTAAACAATAGCATGGATTAATATGAGAATTAGATGCATAGATTGGATTATTGTTAAGAAATAACCCAATATATTACCTTAGGACACACATTAATAAGCCTAATGGGGAAAGATGTGCAATATATTTTCATCAAAAATGTAAGTATAAACTTAATGTTACCTTAATTAGTGAGAATATATTGCAAATCTTTCCCTATTAGGTTAGAAAAACTCAATCTATATATTCCATGTACTTTGACTTTTAACTATGAATTTCCAATGTGAGAAACTGAGAATGAATGTTGTTTTATCTATTATACCCACCTCATAACTTAATTAAGTGAATAATATATTAAGTCTTAAATGTCATCATTATTTTCAAACTAAAAAAATATAAGTATATAAATTATGGTTAACACTAATTATTTTTGTAATTAATATCATTTTAATAAATTAGACTAACAGAACTATTATTTTGACGTTGAACAAAAATGATATCATTCGGCTACAAAGTAAAATGAGAATAGAATATCAGAATAATAACTTACAATAACAAAAATTTTTTATTAAAGAACGTTGTGAATATCAAGCTACTATAAAAACCAGTATTTTTTTTTAACATGAACAAACATTTATTAATGAAAAGTTAGAGAAGTCCCGTGATTTTTCACGGGAAATTAAACTAGTTTATTGATCAAAAACTTAACCCATATATGTGTCTTTACAAAAAAACTGATTTCTTGCATTAGTGTGCACCGATTTCTTGAGGGAAAAAACTCGGTTGCTTGATGAAGAAGACCGGTTTCTTGTGCATGTTGCCCAAACAGACTATTTATATTATTTTTAATCACTTGAATTAATGTTGTGTGAGATGTTTTAATGTGTGAAATATACACTACTTCGACATTATAAATACCTTACTTAATTCATTTGTACAAGTGTGCAACAACTAGAGTTTTAACTGAAAAAGACTTAAGCTTTGATCGAGTAAACTTATCTTTCCAAAATCGTTTATCATTTAAATATCTTTGAGTCGTGTTTTGCAAAATCATATTGAGTCTTTTAAATTGAGTTAAGTTGCACTAAGTCATTCAAATCTTGTTCAATGATCCCGTGTTAGTACTTAAACTTTATTTCCTCCATTCATTATATGAACAACGAGATAAGTGGAGACTTGTAACAAAACTGAGTAGAACCAAACCAAAGTCTTTGATTAGAGTTATCCAAAGCAAAAGTCTTGGGAACGGAGTAGCTTTCTGAGCATGGAGTCTTTCGGCGGAATAGCCCAAAACAGAAGTCTTGAAGCGGAGTAGCTTTAAACAGAAGTCTTGGGAGTGTAGTAGCTTTTTGAGCAATAGCAACCGGAGTACGTTGGGATTTGTTTTATTATTCAGGGTTTTAGTTTGTATGAGTTTATTTCTAAAACGTTTAATAAAATAACGTTTGACGTAGGTCGCGGAATAGTGACCGAATCAGTTTTAAAAACATCATTTGTCTTGTCTATTTAAGTTTTACTTCCGTTGCCACTCAAATTCACGTTTTTCAATCAGAATCAACAGTCGAGTACACAGTGACTTTTACTTACTGATTTGTTGTTGCGTACTTCTAACTTTATAGTTCTAAGTATCAACTTCTCCTTTCATCTGCGTATAGGCTAAAGTGTTGTTGAGTTTTAAATAAGCTTTCATTAAGTTTAAGATATTAAATAGACACATAATTCACTCACTCTCCCTCTTAGGTGCGTGCTCCCATTCTTGACTCCTTCAATTTAATTCATTATTAGTGTCGATTTCAAAGACAAAAATTATTCAAAATTGTATCAACTGTTCACAAAACCTATAAAACTATGGGATTTCATCATTTCAACGCAAATAAATAATAAAACATTCTATATTTAGCTACATTATAAAATAAATTAGGACTAAAATTCAGGAACACTTGGATCAACTTATATGATGTTGTCTTTATTTAACTAGAGATATCGGGTTCGAGTTCTGAAATACAACAGTGTTAAAATCCAAGTGACATTATATATTTGGCTTGCATCCGGATAAACCGAATGGTATACAATAATATACACACCCAAAAGAACCTAAAAGTGAAAAGTAAGTCTTGCTGCGACGGGTCGCGGGTTGCGACGGGTAGTTTGTGAGAGGAAATGGGTAAAGGGGACAAAGGAGGGTCCCCCATGTGCTTCCCCACTCAAGGCAAATGAGTTATTTGTGAGGGGATATGGTATCCGT